>CATIYB010000042.1:0-149619 GCA_949715645.1 Portevinia maculata
CAGATATCGAAGAAATAGTGCAGGATAATGTTGGTTTTTTTTTGTATCTAAAATTAAAATCTATTAATGCAACTTTATAGATAATTTAATCTAGAATTCAGTCATATTTATTTTATCGCTGTAGGTCAACTGGTTTGGCAGATATCGAAGAAATAGTGCAGGATAATGTTGTTTTTTTTTGTATCTAAAATTAAAATCTATTAATGCAACTTTATAGATAATTTAATCTAGAATTCAGTCATATTTATTTTATCGCTGTAGGTCAACTGGTTTGGCAGATATCGAAGAAATAGTGCACGGATAATGTTGGTTTTTTTTTGTATCTAAAATTAAAATCTATTAATGCAACTTTATAGATAATTTAATCTAGAATTCAGTCATATTTATTTTATCGCTGTAGGTCAACTGGTTTGGCAGATATCGAAGAAATAGTGCAGGATAATGTTGGTTTTTTTTGTATCTAAAATTAAAATCTATTAATGCAACTTTATAGATAATTTAATCTAGAATTCAGTCATATTTATTTTATCGCTGTAGGTCAACTGGTTTGGCAGATATCGAAGAAATAGTGCAGGATAATGTTGGTTTTTTTTTGTATCTAAAATTAAAATCTATTAATGCAACTTTATAGATAATTTAATCTAGAATTCAGTCATATTGATTTTATCACTGTAGGTCAACTGGTTTGGCAGATATCGAAGAAATAGTGCACGATAATGTTGGTTTTTTTTTTTATCTAAAATTAAAATCTATTAAAGCAACTTTATAGATAATTTAATCTAGAATTTAGTCATATTTATTTTATCGCTGTAGGTCAACTGGTTTGGCAGATATCGAAGAAATAGTGCAGGATAATGTTGGTTTTTTTTTGTATCTAAAATTAAAATCTATTAATGCAACTTTATAGATAATTTAATCTAGAATTCAGTCATATTTATTTTATCGCTATAGGTCAATTGGTTTGGCAGATATCGAAGAAATAGTGCAGGATAATGTTGGTTTTTTTTGTATCTAAAATTAAAATTTATTAATGCAACTTTATAGATAATTTAATCTAGAATTCAGTCATATTTATTTTATCGCTGTAGGTCAACTGGTTTGGCAGATATCGAAGAAATAGTGCAGGATAATGTTGGTTTTTTTTTGTATCTAAAATTAAAATCTATTAATGCAACTTTATAGATAATTTAATCTAGAATTCAGTCATATTGATTTTATCACTGTAGGTCAACTGGTTTGGCAGATATCGAAGAAATAGTGCACGATAATGTTGGTTTTTTTTTGTATCTAAAATTAAAATCTATTAATGCAACTTTATAGATAATTTAATCTAGAATTCAGTCATATTTATTTTATCGCTGTAGGTCAACTGGTTTGACAGATATCGAAGAAATAGTGCACGATAATGTTGGTTTTTTTTTGTATCTAAAATTAAAATCTATTAATGCAACTTTATAGATAATTTAATCTAGAATTCAGTCATATTTATTTTATCGCTGTAGGTCAACTGGTTTGGCAGATATCGAAGAAATAGTGCACGATAATGTTGGTTTTTTTTTGTATCTAAAATTAAAATCTATTAATGCAACTTTATAGATAATTTAATCTAGAATTCAGTCATATTTATTTTATCGCTGTAGGTCAACTGGTTTGGCAGATATCGAAGAAATAGCGCACGATAATGTTGGTTTTTTTTTGTATCTAAAACTAAAATCTATTAATGCAACTTTATAGATGATTTAATCTAGAATTCAGTCATATTGATTTTATCACTGTAGGTCAACTGGTTTGGCAGATATCGAAGAAATAGTGCACGATAATGTTGGTTTTTTTTTGTATCTAAAATTAAAATCTATTAATGCAACTTTATAGATAATTTAATCTAGAATTCAGTCATATTTATTTTATCGCTGTAGGTCAACTGGTTTGGCAGATATCGAAGAAATAGTGCACGATAATGTTGGTTTTTTTTGTATCTAAAATTAAAATCTATTAATGCAACTTTATAGATAATTTAATCTAGAATTCAGTCATATTTATTTTATCGCTGTAGGTCAACTGGTTTGGCAGATATCGAAGAAATAGTGCACGATAAAGTTGGTTTTTTTTTGTATCTAAAATTAAAATCTATTAATGCAACTTTATAGATAATTTAATCTAGAATTCAGTCATATTGATTTTATCACTGTAGGTCAACTGGTTTGGCAGATATCGAAGAAATAGTGCACGATAATGTTGGTTTTTTTTTGTATCTAAAATTAAAATCTATTAATGCAACTTTATAGATAATTTAATCTAGAATTCAGTCATATTTATTTTATCGCTGTAGGTCAACTGGTTTGGCAGATATCGAAGAAATAGTGCAGGATAATGTTGGTTTTTTTTTGTATCTAAAATTAAAATCTATTAATGCAACTTTATAGATAATTTAATCTAGAATTCAGTCATATTTATTTTATCGCTGTAGGTCAACTGGTTTGGCAGATATCGAAGAAATAGTGCAGGATAATGTTGGTTTTTTTTTGTATCTAAAATTAAAATCTATTAATGCAACTTTATAGATAATTTAATCTAGAATTCAGTCATATTTATTTTATCGCTGTAGGTCAACTGGTTTGGCAGATATCGAAGAAATAGTGCACGATAATGTTGGTTTTTTTTTTGTATCTAAAATTAAAATCTATTAATGCAACTTTATAGATAATTTAATCTAGAATTCAGTCATATTTATTTTATCGCTGTAGGTCAACTGGTTTGGCAGATATCGAAGAAATAGTTCAGGATAATGTTGGTTTTTTTTTTGTATCTAAAATTAAAATCTATTAATGCAACTTTATAGATAATTTAATCTAGAATTCAGTCATATTTATTTTATCGCTGTAGGTCAACTGGTTTGGCAGATATCGAAGAAATAGTGCACGATAATGTTGGTTTTTTTTTGTATCTAAAATTAAAATCTATTAATGCAACTTTATAGATAATTTAATCTAGAATTCAGTCATATTGATTTTATCACTGTAGGTCAACTGGTTTGGCAGATATCGAAGAAATAGTGCACGATAATGTTGGTTTTTTTTTGTATCTAAAATTAAAATCTATTAATGCAACTTTATAGATAATTTAATCTAGGTTAGGTTAGGTTAGGTTGTAGTGGCTGTCGGCCGAGACCGACACACTTAGGCCAGTGACAGGCCCATTGTGATGCCACACGGATGTATCATCCTCCTACTCGTTGAACCATTTGGAGCTTCTGATGAAGCTTGACAGACTTTTTATGTCGGTGTTAATGAGATCGTTAAGATCATTGTAAAAGAAGGATCCTAAATGGAGTTTACGTCTTTGAGAAAGAGCAGGGCACGTGCAGAGAAGGTGGAGAACCGTCTCCTCCTCCTCCTCGTCCATACAGCTTCTGCAGAAGTCATTTGCATGGACGCCAAGCCTTGTTGCATGTCTGCCTATGAGACAGTGTCCGGTGATCACACCAATTATAGCACCAATGTGAAGTCTGTTTAGAGAAATCAAACACTTAGAGCGTTTCAGATCCAGCTTTGGCCAAATCTGCTTTGTCGCTAGACAAGTGTTGCCGCTTGTCCACCTAAGGTTACAGTTCTCAATGGTCTGTCTCATAAACATGAGTTTGCATGTAGCGATTGGGATGCCTAGTGAACCTTTATCAGGTAAAAGGGGCAGTGTGGTTCCTTTTCTGGCGAGTTCATCCGCCCTACAGTTCCCTGGAATGTCTGTATGTCCTGGCACCCAGCATAGGTGGATGTTAAAATGCTTCGCCATCTCCACTAGAGATGACCGACAGTCACGGACTACGATAGAGTTTGTGGACCCAGAATCCAGGGATTTTAATGCAGCTTGACTATCTGAGAAGATCCAGATATCCGTAACGGATATCACGTTCTTCTTCAGCCACGACAGGACTTCTTTAATAGCCAAGATTTCTGCCTGGAACACACTGCAGTGATCAGGGAGTCGAAAGGAGAGGCTGAGATTCAGCCCGTCAGAGAACACACCACCTCCTACCCCCTCGTCGGTTTTGGATCCATCAGTATAAAAATGGATCGATTTATTTTCGACGGGTGGCCCTTCCCAGAATGTTCTGGGAGGGATCTTGACCTTGAAGTTTTTGTCAAAAAGGGTCTGAGGGGTGATGTAATCTATGTTACTGGGGAGGATTCTAAATTTTTTCAGAATAGAGGCGTGGCCGATTTCATTCTCGGACCATTGAAACGTTGTTTTGAGGCGGATAGCCGCACTAGCAGCCACTTGCTTGCTAAAGATGTCCAGGGGTGTCAGGTGAAACAGAATGTCCATTGCAGCAGAGGGGGTGGTGCGCAGTGCACCACTCATGCAGAGACAAGCTGTACGTTGGACTTTGCCTAGCTTATCGCGATTTATCGCTTTATCAAGGGCAGTCCACCAAACAACCACCCCGTACATAAGTATCGGTCTAATTACCGAGATGTATAGCCAGTTGGTAATGCGGGGTTGGAGCCCCCATTTGTTACCAATAGCTTTTTTGCAGGAGAAGAGTGCTATTGTAGCTTTACGAACTCTTTCCTGAATGTTAGGTTTCCAGCTAAGCTTTCTATCCAGAATGAGACCCAAGTATTTTGCCTCGTCTGAAAAGACTAGACTTGTGCCCCTGATAGAGGGGGGATCAATGTATGGAACTTTATGTTTCCTAGTGAATAGAACAAGTTCGGTTTTGTGGGGGTTAACACCCAACCCACAACGATCTGCCCATGTAGTTAGCTTATTAAGAGCGTTTTGGAGAAGTTCTTTCAAGGTGTTTAGGTGCTTCCCTGAGGCGGCAATTGCAACGTCATCTGCATAGGCAATCACCCTGCAACCCTCCTTTTCTAGGCACATCAGCAGCTTGTTCACCACTAAGTTCCAAAGGAGGGGAGATAGGACTCCACCTTGTGGCGTACCTCTACTGACAGATCTTCTGGCCGATGTCATACCCAGTTTCGAGTTTATAATCCGACTTGTGAGAAGTAGATTAATAAGCTCACCAAGTGAGTCATCCACCTTTAGATCTGACAGTGCATTTGCGATCGCGGATGTATTGACGTTATTAAAAGCACCCTCAATATCCAGGAATGCAACCATAGTGTACTCCTTATGGTGAAGGGAGTATTCGATTGAGCGTACTAACGTATGTAAGGCTGTTTCAACAGATTTGCCTTTGCAATATGCATGTTGAGCCGTAGACAAAAGTCTTGTATCTATGTTAGTACGTAGATGGATATCAATTAACCTTTCTAATGTTTTTAGAAGGAATGACGATAGGCTTATGGGTCTGAGATCCTTAGGATTTACATGGGAACATTTACCGGCTTTGGGTATGAATACGACCTTTACTTCTCTCCATAACAGCGGAATGTATGCCATTTTTACACAGCTTTTCAGGATTATCTCAAGCAAAGGCGAGATGATATCCGAGGTGTTTTGAATTTCAGCTGGTATTATGCCATCTGGCCCCGCGGATTTGTATGGTTTGAAGCTGTGTATCGCCCAGAGCAGTTTGTCCCTAGTAATCAGACCTTTAAAGTTAGTCGTACGTGCAATTGACCTAGACAGGTTTATATTGCTAGTAACGTGGGAGCTACCTGGGAAATGTGTATCCAGTAGTAGATTGAGCGATTCTTCGCTGGAAGTGGTCCAGGAGCCGTCCGCCTTTTTTAAAAAGCTGGGCATACCTGGGTTGGTTGAGAGGATTTTTCTTAGCCTAGATGCCTCCGAAGATTCCTCTATTTTTCCACAGAAGAGTCTCCAAGACGAGCGTTTGGCTTTCCTCAGTTCCTTTTTGTAAGCATTGAGAGATGCTTTGTATGAAGCCCAGTCGGTTTCAGCTTTTGTGGACTTGGCTTGGTTGAACAGTTTTCTACAACTGCTTCTTAGAGGTCCTAGTGCTGGGGTTCACCAAACCGGCTTCTTTTTGCCTCTAGGCCGTGTGAGCGGGCAGGCAGAGGTCAGAGCCTTATTGAGGGCCAAGGTGAGTACCCTGACCTTCTTATCTAGCTCTATGGTGTTCCGGGGAGGACTAAGGAGTTCAGATTTCATTGAACTTTTCAGCACTTCTCTATACTTGAGCCAGTCAGTTTTCCTATAATTTCTAAAAACTGGCTGGCGGGGAGGGTCATTGGCTAAGCTGAATTGAATGTAACGGTGGTCACTAAAAGAGTGTTCCGCCGAGACTTTCCAGTTTACAATTTCCTGATGGATTGAGTCGGAGACCAGAGTTATATCTAGAACCTCCTGTCTATCTTTTGTAATGAAGGTAGGTTCACTACCAGTGTTACACACAATGAGATTAGTATTAAGAATATAATCAAAAAGAGACTCACCTCTGTCGTTGATGTCAGAACTGCCCCATACTGAATGGTGCGCATTGGCATCACATCCAATAATGAGACCAGTTTTTTGATGTTCAGCTGCCGCGATCAGTCCCTCTAGGTTGACACCAGGCAAGGACCCTACGTGGTCATGGGCCAGATAAGCCGAGGCTATCCAATGGGTGCCTCGAACAGTCTCTAGACTCACGACGGTTGCATCACGGTCGCTGAAATTAGGGAGTAAAAATACATTTAAGCTACTTTTTGCAAGTATGCAAGTTCTAGGTTTACCTTTGTCAGTTGCATACAACAATTTGTATCCATGAGTCCGGAGTCCTCGAACCAGGTTGTTAACAATCCATGGCTCTTGGATCAGGACCATATCTTCTCCATCTCTAGAAAGACGGATAAGAAGGGAGGCCGAAGCCTTTTTGGAGTGGTGGAGGTTGATCTGTACTAATCGCAACATTGATCGTCGCAATCAGGCAGAGGAGTCTCCACCACGGTGTTGTTTGAATTTGAGTCAGAGTCAGAGGACGAGCCTAAAAGCTCGTCTTCGCTGAGAAGGACTTTGCTGAGGAGGTCTTCCGTGTCCATACTAGAGTTGGTGTTAGCAGTGGACGTAGAGGGCTGAGTGGGAGCAGCCACAGTTGGTTCATCATCTTCCATGGATGGAAGGGAGATTGATGCTCCAGGATCAGGGGTGTTGAGTCCTGTATCAGAGGGATTCGGAGGCTTATTAGCTTCTGGGTCATCCTTTTTGTACACCCGAAGTGTAATCTTATCCCAACCGAACTGGATTGCGCCGTTGGTCTTTGCCAAAGGAGCCAGGGATTCTTGGTTGATCACTATAATAGCTGATCTGAAGGATCCCCTATGCTCTTCCAGCTTCGCAACTTTCCAGTCGTGGGTTGGGAGTGAGGGATTGCCCAGTCTAATAACCGACAATACTTCTTCTGCGGAGGGGGGTTCAGCAGGGATCCAAGCACGAGCCCTCGGTCTGCTAGGGATGTCCTCCTTCGCAACAACCTCAAGCTTCGCTCCAGGCCAAACCTCCCCGAGTTTGCCTATGGCGATCTTATACAGATCCAACGATCTAATATTGTCGCAGGCGACGAGCCGGATATGCCCTTGGTGTAGTCCGGCATCCTCAGTTACTGGAGCTGGTCCAGGGTGGTCCTTCATGAAGGCCAGATAGAGGCTAAGTAGCTTGTTCCTCAGCTTATGCCATCGTTCGGGGGAAATTCTTCCCTCCGGATCGCTGCGGTCGATCACCGCGACCACGATTTTGTCCTTTAGGACATCGCTGAAGGACTTTTGAGATTTGGGGGCAGAATGTGAGGTGGTGCTGGTGTTATGCACCTTGGGTTTTTTGGAAACCGAAGTGGTTTCTTCCACCGATCTCTGGCGCTTGGACGTGAAGTCCTTGTTAGCGCTCTTGTCCTTCTCTAGGAAGCCTTGGGCCCATTTTAATTTGGCGATCTGCTGTGGTGTTCTGTTGGTCTCCAGAATATCTCCAAAGACCTTCACAGTTCTTATGGCATTTCGCCTATCCTTATAGTACGCCCTCGAGGGAGTGCGTTGTCGCGAACATCCACTACGAGACGTACTAGGATTTGTAAGGCTAGCAACGGAAGGGCCATGAAGTGCCACAATCCTACCGCTGCTAGGAATTGCTTTGCCTATATTAGGCTCACTGCTGCTGGCAGCAACTGGACCACGATTACTCACAGTCGCAGTGCTACTCTTTGTTGCAGGAGCCGCGTCAGTAGACAGCAAGGTCGCCGTACTACCGCCCGGTTTAGAAGAGATACCGGTCTCGATGTTTTTATTTTTGTTTTTGTTTTTGTTTTGTTTGTTGTTCATATTTTAGACCCACGAGTAGCGGAGAAAGGAGGTCCGCCTGCACAGAGATCCGCAGTATGCAGGTAAGGCTGGTTAATCCGGAGATCGCCAGGTATCCGGATACTCCGTGGGCGACTGAGCTATTTTTTTTAAACTGGGCCCTCAGCCTGGCCGACTTTCGGCACGGGTCGTATCACACCTTAAGTCCAGCCCAGCGGATAATGAAAGGGAGAAGGAGTGAGAGAATCAGAGGGAGGAAATCAGGAGAGAGGAGACAGAGGGGTAGGGGAGAAGGGGAATTGGGGCAGGACGGAATGTCCTTGGGCAGTTCTTAGTGGATGTATGAAACATCGTTAAGCCTCCACACCGGCACCATCAAAGGATGTTGCACTCGACAAGGTGACTACCCTTCGTGGAGGAATTTAATCTAGAATTCAGTCATATTGATTTTATCACTGTAGGTCAACTGGTTTGGCAGATATCGAAGAAATAGTGCACGATAATGTTGGTTTTTTTTTTTTTTTTGTATCTAAAATTAAAATCTATAAATGCAACTTAATAGATAATTTAATCTAGAATTCAGTCATATTTATTTTATCGCTGTAGGTCAACTGGTTTGGCAGATATCGAAGAAATAGTGCAGGATAATGTTGGTTTTTTTTTGTATCTAAAATTAAAATCTATTAATGCAACTTTATAGATAATTTAATCTAGAATTCAGTCATATTTATTTTATCGCTGTAGGTCAACTGGTTTGGCAGATATCGAAGAAATAGTGCAGGATAATGTTGGTTTTTTTTTTGTATCTAAAATTAAAATCTATTAATGCAACTTTATAGATAATTTAATCTAGAATTCAGTCATATTTATTTTATCGCTGTAGGTCAACTGGTTTGGCAGATATCGAAGAAATAGTGCAGGATAATGTTGGTTTTTTTTTGTATCTAAAATTAAAATCTATTAATGCAACTTTATAGATAATTTAATCTAGAATTCAGTCATATTTATTTTATCGCTGTAGGTCAACTGGTTTGGCAGATATCGAAGAAATAGTGCAGGATAATGTTGGTTTTTTTTTTGTATCTAAAATTAAAATCTATTAATGCAACTTTATAGATAATTTAATCTAGAATTCAGTCATATTTATTTTATCGCTGTAGGTCAACTGGTTTGGCAGATATCGAAGAAATAGTGCACGATAATGTTGGTTTTTTTTGTATCTAAAATTAAAATCTATTAATGCAACTTTATAGATAATTTAATCTAGAATTCAGTCATATTTATTTTATCGCTGTAGGTCAACTGGTTTGGCAGATATCGAAGAAATAGTGCACGATAATGTTGGTTTTTTTTTGTATCTAAAATTAAAATCTATTAATGCAACTTTATAGATAATTTAATCTAGAATTCAGTCATATTTATTTTATCGCTGTAGGTCAACTGGTTTGGCAGATATCGAAGAAATAGTGCACGATAATGTTGGTTTTTGTTTGTATCTAAAATTAAAATCTATTAATGCAACTTTATAGATAATTTAATCTAGAATTCAGTCATATTGATTTTATCACTGTAGGTCAACTGGTTTGGCAGATATCGAAGAAATAGTGCAGGATAATGTTGGTTTTTTTTTGTATCTAAAATTGAAATCTATTAATGCAACTTTATAGATAATTTAATCTAGAATTCAGTCATATTTATTTTATCGCTGTAGGTCAACTGGTTTGGCAGATATCGAAGAAATAGTGCACGATAATGTTGGTTTTTTTTTGTATCTAAAATTAAAATCTATTAATGCAACTTTATAGATAATTTAATCTAGAATTCAGTCATATTTATTTTATCGCTGTAGGTCAACTGGTTTGGCAGATATCGAAGAAATAGTGCAGGATAATGTTGGTTTTTTTTTTTGTATCTAAAATTAAAATCTATTAATGCAACTTTATAGATAATTTAATCTAGAATTCAGTCATATTTATTTTATCGCTGTAGGTCAACTGGTTTGGCAGATATCGAAGAAATAGTGCAGGATAATGTTGGTTTTTTTTTGTATCTAAAATTAAAATCTATTAATGCAACTTTATAGATAATTTAATCTAGAATTCAGTCATATTTATTTTATCGCTGTAGGTCAACTGGTTTGGCAGATATCGAAGAAATAGTGCAGGATAATGTTGGTTTTTTTTTTGTATCTAAAATTAAAATCTATTAATGCAACTTTATAGATAATTTAATCTAGAATTCAGTCATATTTATTTTATCGCTGTAGGTCAACTGGTTTGGCAGATATCGAAGAAATAGTGCACGATAATGTTGGTTTTTTTTGTATCTAAAATTAAAATCTATTAATGCAACTTTATAGATAATTTAATCTAGAATTCAGTCATATTTATTTTATCGCTGTAGGTCAACTGGTTTGGCAGATATCGAAGAAATAGTGCACGATAATGTTGGTTTTTTTTTGTATCTAAAATTAAAATCTATTAATGCAACTTTATAGATAATTTAATCTAGAATTCAGTCATATTTATTTTATCGCTGTAGGTCAACTGGTTTGGCAGATATCGAAGAAATAGTGCACGATAATGTTGGTTTTTGTTTGTATCTAAAATTAAAATCTATTAATGCAACTTTATAGATAATTTAATCTAGAATTCAGTCATATTGATTTTATCACTGTAGGTCAACTGGTTTGGCAGATATCGAAGAAATAGTGCAGGATAATGTTGGTTTTTTTTTGTATCTAAAATTGAAATCTATTAATGCAACTTTATAGATAATTTAATCTAGAATTCAGTCATATTTATTTTATCGCTGTAGGTCAACTGGTTTGGCAGATATCGAAGAAATAGTGCACGATAATGTTGGTTTTTTTTTGTATCTAAAATTAAAATCTATTAATGCAACTTTGTAGATAATTTAATCTAGAATTCAGTCATATTTATTTTATCGCTGTAGGTCAACTGGTTTGGCAGATATCGAAGAAATAGTGCAGGATAATGTTGGTTTTTTTTTGTATCTAAAATTAAAATCTATTAATGCAACTTTATAGATAATTTAATCTAGAATTCAGTCATATTTATTTTATCGCTGTAGGTCAACTGGTTTGGCAGATATCGAAGAAATAGTGCAGGATAATGTTGGTTTTTTTTTGTATCTAAAATTAAAATCTATTAATGCAACTTTATAGATAATTTAATCTAGAATTCAGTCATATTTATTTTATCGCTGTAGGTCAACTGGTTTGGCAGATATCGAAGAAATAGTGCAGGATAATGTTGGTTTTTTTTGTATCTAAAATTAAAATCTATTAATGCAACTTTATAGATAATTTAATCTAGAATTCAGTCATATTTATTTTATCGCTGTAGGTCAACTGGTTTGGCAGATATCGAAGAAATAGTGCAGGATAATGTTGGTTTTTTTTTGTATCTAAAATTAAAATCTATTAATGCAACTTTATAGATAATTTAATCTAGAATTCAGTCATATTTATTTTATCGCTGTAGGTCAACTGGTTTGGCAGATATCGAAGAAATAGTGCAGGATAATGTTGGTTTTTTTTTGTATCTAAAATTAAAATCTATTAATGCAACTTTATAGATAATTTAATCTAGAATTCAGTCATATTTATTTTATCGCTGTAGGTCAACTGGTTTGGCAGATATCGAAGAAATAGTGCACGAAAATGTTTGTTTTTTTTTGTATCTAAAATTAAAATCTATTAATGCAACTTTATAGATAATTTAATCTAGAATTCAGTCATATTGATTTTATCACTGTAGGTCAACTGGTTTGGCAGATATCGAAGAAATAGTGCACGATAATGTTGGTTTTTTTTTTGTATCTAAAATTAAAATCTATTAATGCAACTTTATAGATAATTTAATCTAGAATTCAGTCATATTGATTTTATCACTGTAGGTCAACTGGTTTGGCAGATATCGAAGAAATAGTGCACGATAATGTTGGTTTTTTTTTGTATCTAAAATTAAAATCTATTAATGCAACTTTATAGATAATTTAATCTAGAATTCAGTCATATTTATTTTATCGCTGTAGGTCAACTGGTTTGGCAGATATCGAATAAATAGTGCAGGATAATGTTGGTTTTTTTTGTATCTAAAATTAAAATCTATTAATGCAACTTTATAGATAATTTAATCTAGAATTCAGTCAAATTTATTTTGTCGCTGTAGGTCAACTGGTTTGGCAGATATCGAAGAAATAGTGCACGATAATGTTGGTTTTTTTTTTGTATCTAAAATTAAAATCTATTAATGCAACTTTATAGATAATTTAATCTAGAATTCAGTCATATTTATTTTATCGCTGTAGGTCAACTGGTTTGGCAGATATCGAAGAAATAGTGCACGATAATGTTGGTTTTTTTTTGTATCTAAAATTAAAATCTATTAATGCAACTTTATAGATAATTTAATCTAGAATTCAGTCATATTTATTTTATCGCTGTAGGTCAACTGGTTTGGCAGATATCGAAGAAATAGTGCACGATAATGTTGGTTTTTTTTTGTATCTAAAATTAAAATCTATTAATGCAACTTTATAGATAATTTAATCTAGAATTCAGTCATATTGATTTTATCACTGTAGGTCAACTGGTTTGGCAGATATCGAAGAAATAGTGCACGATAATGTTGGTTTTTTTTTGTATCTAAAATTAAAATCTATTAATGCAACTTTATAGATAATTTAATCTAGAATTCAGTCATATTTATTTTATCGCTGTAGGTCAACTGGTTTGGCAGATATCGAAGAAATAGTGCAGGATAATGTTGGTTTTTTTTTGTATCTAAAATTAAAATCTATTAATGCAACTTTATAGATAATTTAATCTAGAATTCAGTCATATTTATTTTATCGCTGTAGGTCAACTGGTTTGGCAGATATCGAAGAAATAGTGCAGGATAATGTTGGTTTTTTTTTTGTATCTAAAATTAAAATCTATTAATGCAACTTTATAGATAATTTAATCTAGAATTCAGTCATATTTATTTTATCGCTGTAGGTCAACTGGTTTGGCAGATATCGAAGAAATAATGCAGGATAATGTTGGTTTTTTTTTGTATCTAAAATTAAAATCTATTAATGCAACTTTATAGATAATTTAATCTAGAATTCAGTCATATTTATTTTGTCGCTGTAGGTCAACTGGTTTGCTAGATATCGAAGAAATAGTGCACGATAATGTTGGTTTTTTTTTGTATCTAAAATTAAAATCTATTAATGCAACTTTATAGATAATTTAATCTAGAATTCAGTCATATTTATTTTATCGCTGTAGGTCAACTGGTTTGGCAGATATCGAAGAAATAGTGCACGATAATGTTGGTTTTTTTTTGTATCTAAAATTAAAATCTATTAATGCAACTTTATAGATAATTTAATCTAGAATTCAGTCATATTTATTTTATCGCTGTAGGTCAACTGGTTTGGCAGATATCGAAGAAATAGTGCACGATAATGTTGGTTTTTTTTTGTATCTAAAATTAAAATCTATTAATGCAACTTTATAGATAATTTAATCTAGAATTCAGTCATATTTATTTTATCGCTGTAGGTCAACTGGTTTGGCAGATATCGAAGAAACCGTTCAGCATGTTGTTGGTTTTTTTTTGTATCTGGAACCAAAATCTATTAATGATATTTTATAGATAATAAATAAGAAATAGTGCAGGATAATGTTGGTTTTTTTTTGTATCTAAAATTAAAATCTATTAATGCAACTTTATAGATAATTTAATCTAGAATTCAGTCATATTTATTTTATCGCTGTAGGTCAACTGGTTTGGCAGATATCGAAGAAATAGTGCACGATAATGTTGGTTTTTTTTGTATCTAAAATTAAAATCTATTAATGTAACTTTATAGATAATTTAATCTAGAATTCAGTCATATTGATTTTATCACTGTAGGTCAACTGGTTTGGCAGATATCGAAGAAATAGTGCACGATAATGTTGGTTTTTTTTTGTATCTAAAATTAAAATCTATTAATGCAACTTTATAGATAATTTAATCTAGAATTCAGTCATATTGATTTTATCACTGTAGGTCAACTGGTTTGGCAGATATCGAAGAAATAGTGCACGATAATGTTGGTTTTTTTTTGTATCTAAAATTAAAATCTATTAATGCAACTTTATAGATAATTTAATCTAGAATTCAGTCATATTTATTTTATCGCTGTAGGTCAACTGGTTTGGCAGATATCGAAGAAATAGTGCAGGATAATGTTGGTTTTTTTTTGTATCTAAAATTAAAATCTATTAATGCAACTTTATAGATAATTTAATCTAGAATTCAGTCATATTTATTTTGTCGCTGTAGGTCAACTGGTTTGGCAGATATCGAAGAAATAGTGCACGATAATGTTGGTTTTTTTTTTGTATCTAAAATTAAAATCTATTAATGCAACTTTATAGATAATTTAATCTAGAATTCAGTCATATTTATTTTATCGCTGTAGGTCAACTGGTTTGGCAGATATCGAAGAAATAGTGCAGGATAATGTTGGTTTTTTTTTGTATCTAAAATTAAAATCTATTAATGCAACTTTATAGATAATTTAATCTAGAATTCAGTCATATTTATTTTATCGCTGTAGGTCAACTGGTTTGGCAGATATCGAAGAAATAGTGCACGATAATGTTGGTTTTTTTTTGTATCTAAAATTAAAATCTATTAATGCAACTTTATAGATAATTTAATCTAGAATTCAGTCATATTTATTTTATCGCTGTAGGTCAACTGGTTTGGCAGATATCGAAGAAACCGTTCAGCATGTTGTTGGTTTTTTTTTGTATCTGGAACCAAAATCTATTAATGATATTTTATAGATAATAAATAAGAAATAGTGCAGGATAATGTTGGTTTTTTTTGTATCTAAAATTAAAATCTATTAATGCAACTTTATAGATAATTTAATCTAGAATTCAGTCATATTTATTTTATCGCTGTAGGTCAACTGGTTTGGCAGATATCGAAGAAATAGTGCAGGATAATGTTGGTTTTTTTTGTATCTAAAATTAAAATCTAGTAATGCAACTTTATAGATAATTTAATCTAGAATTCAGTCATATTTATTTTGTCGCTGTAGGTCAACTGGTTTGGCAGATATCGAAGAAATAGTGCACGATAATGTTGGTTTTTTTTTTGTATCTAAAATTAAAATCTATTAATGCAACTTTATAGATAATTTAATCTAGAATTCAGTCATATTTATTTTATCGCTGTAGGTCAACTGGTTTGGCAGATATCGAAGAAATAGTGCACGATAATGTTGGTTTTTTTTTTTGTATCTAAAATTAAAATCTATTAATGCAACTTTATAGATAATTTAATCTAGAATTCAGTCATATTTATTATATCGCTGTAGGTCAACTGGTTTGGCAGATATCGAAGAAATAGTGCAGGATAATGTTGGTTTTTTTTTGTATCTAAAATTAAAATCTATTAATGCAACTTTATAGATAATTTAATCTAGAATTCAGTCATATTTATTTTATCGTTGTAGGTCAACTGGTTTGGCAGATATCGAAGAAATAGTGCACGATAATGTTGGTTTTTTTTTGTATCTAAAATTAAAATCTATTAATGCAGCTTTATAGATAATTTAATCTAGAATTCAGTCATATTTATTTTATCGCTGTAGGTCAACTGGTTTGGCAGATATCGAAGAAATAGTTTACGTAATGTTGGTTTTTTTTTGTATCTAAAATTAAAATCTATTAATGCAACTTTATAGATAATTTAATCTAGAATTCAGTCATATTTATTTTATCGCTGTAGGTCAACTGGTTTGGCAGATATCGAAGAAATAGTGCACGATAATGTTGGTTTTTTTTTTGTATCTTAAATTAAAATCTATTAATGCAACTTTATAGATAATTTAATCTAGAAATCAGTCATATTTTTTTTATCGCTGTAGGTCAACTGGTTTGGCAGATATCGAAGAAATAGTGCAGGATAATGTTGGTTTTTTTTTGTATCTAAAATTAAAATCTATTAATGCAACTTTATAGATAATTTAATCTAGAATTCAGTCATATTTATTTTATCGCTGTAGGTCAACTGGTTTGGCAGATATCGAAGAAATAGTGCAGGATAATGTTGGTTTTTTTTTGTATCTAAAATTAAAATCTATTAATGCAACTTTATAGATAATTTAATCTAGAATTCAGTCATATTTATTTTATCGCTGTAGGTCAACTGGTTTGGCAGATATCGAAGAAATAATGCAGGATAATGTTGGTTTTTTTTTGTATCTAAAATTAAAATCTATTAATGCAACTTTATAGATAATTTAATCTAGAATTCAGTCATATTTATTTTGTCGCTGTAGGTCAACTGGTTTGGCAGATATCGAAGAAATAGTGCACGATAATGTTGGTTTTTTTTTGTATCTAAAATTAAAATCTATTAATGCAACTTTATAGATAATTTAATCTAGAATTCAGTCATATTTATTTTATCGCTGTAGGTCAACTGGTTTGGCAGATATCGAAGAAATAGTGCAGGATAATGTTGGTTTTTTTTTGTATCTAAAATTAAAATCTATTAATGCAACTTTATAGATAATTTAATCTAGAATTCAGTCATATTTATTTTATCGCTGTAGGTCAACTGGTTTGGCAGATATCGAAGAAATAATGCAGGATAATGTTGGTTTTTTTTGTATCTAAAATTAAAATCTATTAATGCAACTTTATAGATAATTTAATCTAGAATTCAGTCATATTTATTTTGTCGCTGTAGGTCAACTGGTTTGGCAGATATCGAAGAAATAGTGCACGATAATGTTGGTTTTTTTTTTGTATCTAAAATTAAAATCTATTAATGCAACTTTATAGATAATTTAATCTAGAATTCAGTCATATTTATTTTATCGCTGTAGGTCAACTGGTTTGGCAGATATCGAAGAAATAGTGCAGGATAATGTTGGTTTTTTTTTGTATCTAAAATTAAAATCTATTAATGCAACTTTATAGATAATTTAATCTAGAATTCAGTCATATTTATTTTATCGCTGTAGGTCAACTGGTTTGGCAGATATCGAAGAAATAGTGCACGATAATGTTGGTTTTTTTTTGTATCTAAAATTAAAATCTATTAATGCAACTTTATAGATAATTTAATCTAGAATTCAGTCATATTTATTTTATCGCTGTAGGTCAACTGGTTTGGCAGATATCGAAGAAACCGTTCAGCATGTTGTTGGTTTTTTTTTGTATCTGGAACCAAAATCTATTAATGATATTTTATAGATAATAAATAAGAAATAGTGCAGGATAATGTTGGTTTTTTTTTGTATCTAAAATTAAAATCTATTAATGCAACTTTATAGATAATTTAATCTAGAATTCAGTCATATTTATTTTATCGCTGTAGGTCAACTGGTTTGGCAGATATCGAAGAAATAGTGCAGGATAATGTTGGTTTTTTTTGTATCTAAAATTAAAATCTATTAATGCAACTTTATAGATAATTTAATCTAGAATTCAGTCATATTTATTTTATCGCTGTAGGTCAACTGGTTTGGCAGATATCGAAGAAATAGTGCACGATAATGTTGGTTTTTTTTTGTATCTAAAATTAAAATCTATTAATGCAACTTTATAGATAATTTAATCTAGAATTCAGTCATATTTATTTTATCGCTGTAGGTCAACTGGTTTGGCAGATATCGAAGAAATAGTGCAGGATAATGTTGGTTTTTTTTTGTATCTAAAATTAAAATCTATTAATGCAACTTTATAGATAATTTAATCTAGAATTCAGTCATATTTATTTTATCGCTGTAGGTCAACTGGTTTGGCAGATATCGAAGAAATAGTGCACGATAATGTTGGTTTTTTTTTGTATCTAAAATTAAAATCTATTAATGCAACTTTATAGATAATTTAATCTAGAATTCAGTCATATTGATTTTATCACTGTAGGTCAACTGGTTTGGCAGATATCGAAGAAATAGTGCACGATAATGTTGGTTTTTTTTTGTATCTAAAATTAAAATCTATTAATGCAACTTTATAGATAATTTAATCTAGAATTCAGTCATATTTATTTTATCGCTGTAGGTCAACTGGTTTGGCAGATATCGAAGAAATAGTGCAGGATAATGTTGGTTTTTTTTTGTATCTAAAATTAAAATCTATTAATGCAACTTTATAGATAATTTAATCTAGAATTCAGTCATATTTATTTTATCGCTGTAGGTCAACTGGTTTGGCAGATATCGAAGAAATAGTGCACGATAATGTTGGTTTTTTTTTGTATCTAAAATTAAAATCTATTAATGCAACTTTATAGATAATTTAATCTAGAATTCAGTCATATTTATTTTATCGCTGTAGGTCAACTGGTTTGGCAGATATCGAAGAAATAGTGCACGATAATGTTGGTTTTTTTTTGTATCTAAAATTAAAATCTATTAATGCAACTTTATAGATAATTTAATCTAGAACTCAGTCATATTTATTTTGTCGCTGTAGGTCAACTGGTTTGGCAGATATCGAAGAAATAGTGCAGGATAATGTTGGTTTTTTTTTGTATCTAAAATTAAAATCTATTAATGCAACTTTATAGATAATTTAATCTAGAATTCAGTCATATTTATTTTATCGCTGTAGGTCAACTGGTTTGGCAGATATCGAAGAAATAGTGCACGATAATGTTGGTTTTTTTTTTTGTATCTAAAATTAAAATCTATTAATGCAACTTTATAGATAATTTAATCTAGAATTCAGTCATATTTATTATATCGCTGTAGGTCAACTGGTTTGGCAGATATCGAAGAAATAGTGCAGGATAATGTTGGTTTTTTTTTGTATCTAAAATTAAAATCTATTAATGCAACTTTATAGATAATTTAATCTAGAATTCAGTCATATTTATTTTATCGCTGTAGGTCAACTGGTTTGGCAGATAT
The DNA here is from genome assembly GCA_949715645.1 of Portevinia maculata. Lineage (NCBI taxonomy): Eukaryota > Metazoa > Arthropoda > Insecta > Diptera > Syrphidae > Portevinia > Portevinia maculata. The sequence continues at coordinate 19,143 of CATIYB010000042.1, forward strand.
CGAAGAAATAGTGCACGATAATGTTGGTTTTTTTTTGTATCTAAAATTAAAATCTATTAATGCAGCTTTATAGATAATTTAATCTAGAATTCAGTCATATTTATTTTATCGCTGTAGGTCAACTGGTTTGGCAGATATCGAAGAAATAGTGCACGTAATGTTGGTTTTTTTTTGTATCTAAAATTAAAATCTATTAATGCAACTTTATAGATAATTTAATCTAGAATTCAGTCATATTTATTTTATCGCTGTAGGTCAACTGGTTTGGCAGATATCGAAGAAACCGTTCAGCATGTTGTTGGTTTTTTTTTGTATCTGGAACCAAAATCTATTAATGATATTTTATAGATAATAAATAAGAAATAGTGCAGGATAATGTTGGTTTTTTTTTGTATCTAAAATTAAAATCTATTAATGCAACTTTATAGATAATTTAATCTAGAATTCAGTCATATTTATTTTATCGCTGTAGGTCAACTGGTTTGGCAGATATCGAAGAAATAGTGCAGGATAATGTTGGTTTTTTTTGTATCTAAAATTAAAATCTATTAATGCAACTTTATAGATAATTTAATCTAGAATTCAGTCATATTTATTTTATCGCTGTAGGTCAACTGGTTTGGCAGATATCGAAGAAATAGTGCACGATAATGTTGGTTTTTTTTTGTATCTAAAATTAAAATCTATTAATGCAACTTTATAGATAATTTAATCTAGAATTCAGTCATATTTATTTTATCGCTGTAGGTCAACTGGTTTGGCAGATATCGAAGAAATAGTGCAGGATAATGTTGGTTTTTTTTTTGTATCTAAAATTAAAATCTATTAATGCAACTTTATAGATAATTTAATCTAGAATTCAGTCATATTTATTTTATCGCTGTAGGTCAACTGGTTTGGCAGATATCGAAGAAATAGTGCACGATAATGTTGGTTTTTTTTTGTATCTAAAATTAAAATCTATTAATGCAACTTTATAGATAATTTAATCTAGAATTCAGTCATATTGATTTTATCACTGTAGGTCAACTGGTTTGGCAGATATCGAAGAAATAGTGCACGATAATGTTGGTTTTTTTTTGTATCTAAAATTAAAATCTATTAATGCAACTTTATAGATAATTTAATCTAGAATTCAGTCATATTTATTTTATCGCTGTAGGTCAACTGGTTTGGCAGATATCGAAGAAATAGTGCAGGATAATGTTGGTTTTTTTTTTGTATCTAAAATTAAAATCTATTAATGCAACTTTATAGATAATTTAATCTAGAATTCAGTCATATTTATTTTATCGCTGTAGGTCAACTGGTTTGGCAGATATCGAAGAAATAGTGCACGATAATGTTGGTTTTTTTTTGTATCTAAAATTAAAATCTATTAATGCAACTTTATAGATAATTTAATCTAGAATTCAGTCATATTTATTTTATCGCTGTAGGTCAACTGGTTTGGCAGATATCGAAGAAATAGTGCAGGATAATGTTGGTTTTTTTTTGTATCTAAAATTAAAATCTATTAATGCAACTTTATAGATAATTTAATCTAGAACTCAGTCATATTTATTTTGTCGCTGTCGGTCAACTGGTTTGGCAGATATCGAAGAAATAGTGCAGGATAATGTTGGTTTTTTTTTGTATCTAAAATTAAAATCTATTAATGCAACTTTATAGATAATTTAATCTAGAATTCAGTCATATTTATTTTATCGCTGTAGGTCAACTGGTTTGGCAGATATCGAAGAAATAGTGCACGATAATGTTGGTTTTTTTTTTGTATCTAAAATTAAAATCTATTAATGCAACTTTATAGATAATTTAATCTAGAATTCAGTCATATTTATTATATCGCTGTAGGTCAACTGGTTTGGCAGATATCGAAGAAATAGTGCAGGATAATGTTGGTTTTTTTTTTTGTATCTAAAATTAAAATCTATTAATGCAACTTTATAGATAATTTAATCTAGAATTCAGTCATATTTATTTTATCGCTGTAGGTCAACTGGTTTGGCAGATATCGAAGAAATAGTGCACGATAATGTTGGTTTTTTTTTGTATCTAAAATTAAAATCTATTAATGCAGCTTTATAGATAATTTAATCTAGAATTCAGTCATATTTATTTTATCGCTGTAGGTCAACTGGTTTGGCAGATATCGAAGAAATAGTGCACGTAATGTTGGTTTTTTTTGTATCTAAAATTAAAATCTATTAATGCAACTTTATAGATAATTTAATCTAGAATTCAGTCATATTTATTTTATCGCTGTAGGTCAACTGGTTTGGCAGATATCGAAGAAATAGTGCAGGATAATGTTGGTTTTTTTTTTGTATCTAAAATTAAAATCTATTAATGCAACTTTATAGATAATTTAATCTAGAATTCAGTCATATTTATTTTATCGCTGTAGGTCAACTGGTTTGGCAGATATCGAAGAAATAGTGCAGGATAATGTTGGTTTTTTTTTGTATCTAAAATTAAAATCTATTAATGCAACTTTATAGATAATTTAATCTAGAAATCAGTCATATTTATTTTATCGCTGTAGGTCAACTGGTTTGGCAGATATCGAAGAAATAGTGCAGGATAATGTTGGTTTTTTTTTGTATCTAAAATTAAAATCTATTAATGCAACTTTATAGATAATTTAATCTAGAATTCAGTCATATTTATTTTATCGCTGTAGGTCAACTGGTTTGGCAGATATCGAAGAAATAGTGCAGGATAATGTTGGTTTTTTTTTGTATCTAAAATTAAAATCTATTAATGCAACTTTATAGATAATTTAATCTAGAATTCAGTCATATTTATTTTATCGCTGTAGGTCAACTGGTTTGGCAGATATCGAAGAAATAATGCAGGATAATGTTGGTTTTTTTTTTGTATCTAAAATTAAAATCTATTAATGCAACTTTATAGATAATTTAATCTAGAATTCAGTCATATTTATTTTGTCGCTGTAGGTCAACTGGTTTGGCAGATATCGAAGAAATAGTGCACGATAATGTTGGTTTTTTTTTGTATCTAAAATTAAAATCTATTAATGCAACTTTATAGATAATTTAATCTAGAATTCAGTCATATTTATTTTATCGCTGTAGGTCAACTGGTTTGGCAGATATCGAAGAAATAGTGCAGGATAATGTTGGTTTTTTTTTGTATCTAAAATTAAAATCTATTAATGCAACTTTATAGATAATTTAATCTAGAATTCAGTCATATTTATTTTATCGCTGTAGGTCAACTCGTTTGGCAGATATCGAAGAAATAGTGCACGATAATGTTGGTTTTTTTTTGTATCTAAAATTAAAATCTATTAATGCAACTTTATAGATAATTTAATCTAGAATTCAGTCATATTTATTTTATCGCTGTAGGTCAACTGGTTTGGCAGATATCGAAGAAACCGTTCAGCATGTTGTTGGTTTTTTTTTGTATCTGGAACCAAAATCTATTAATGATATTTTATAGATAATAAATAAGAAATAGTGCAGGATAATGTTGGTTTTTTTTTGTATCTAAAATTAAAATCTATTAATGCAACTTTATAGATAATTTAATCTAGAATTCAGTCATATTTATTTTATCGCTGTAGGTCAACTGGTTTGGCAGATATCGAAGAAATAGTGCACGATAATGTTGGTTTTTTTTGTATCTAAAATTAAAATCTATTAATGCAACTTTATAGATAATTTAATCTAGAATTCAGTCATATTGATTTTATCACTGTAGGTCAAATGGTTTGGCAGATATCGAAGAAATAGTGCACGATAATGTTGGTTTTTTTTTGTATCTAAAATTAAAATCTATTAACGCAACTTTATAGATAATTTAATCTAGAATTCAGTCATATTTATTTTATCGCTGTAGGTCAACTGGTTTGGCAGATATCGAAGAAATAGTGCAGGATAATGTTGGTTTTTTTTGTATCTAAAATTAAAATCTATTAATGCAACTTTATAGATAATTTAATCTAGAATTCAGTCATATTTATTTTATCGCTGTAGGTCAACTGGTTTGGCAGATATCGAAGAAATAATGCAGGATAATGTTGGTTTTTTTTTGTATCTAAAATTAAAATCTATTAATGCAACTTTATAGATAATTTAATCTAGAATTCAGTCATATTTATTTTGTCGCTGTAGGTCAACTGGTTTGGCAGATATCGAAGAAATAGTGCACGATAATGTTGGTTTTTTTTGTATCTAAAATTAAAATCTATTAATGCAACTTTATAGATAATTTAATCTAGAATTCAGTCATATTTATTTTATCGCTGTAGGTCAACTGGTTTGGCAGATATCGAAGAAATAGTGCAGGATAATGTTGGTTTTTTTTTGTATCTAAAATTAAAATCTATTAATGCAACTTTATAGATAATTTAATCTAGAATTCAGTCATATTTATTTTATCGCTGTAGGTCAACTCGTTTGGCAGATATCGAAGAAATAGTGCACGATAATGTTGGTTTTTTTTTTGTATCTAAAATTAAAATCTATTAATGCAACTTTATAGATAATTTAATCTAGAATTCAGTCATATTTATTTTATCGCTGTAGGTCAACTGGTTTGGCAGATATCGAAGAAACCGTTCAGCATGTTGTTGGTTTTTTTTTGTATCTGGAACCAAAATCTATTAATGATATTTTATAGATAATAAATAAGAAATAGTGCAGGATAATGTTGGTTTTTTTTTGTATCTAAAATTAAAATCTATTAATGCAACTTTATAGATAATTTAATCTAGAATTCAGTCATATTTATTTTATCACTGTAGGTCAACTGGTTTGGCAGATATCGAAGAAATAGTGCACGATAATGTTGGTTTTTTTTGTATCTAAAATTAAAATCTATTAATGCAACTTTATAGATAATTTAATCTAGAATTCAGTCATATTGATTTTATCACTGTAGGTCAACTGGTTTGGCAGATATCGAAGAAATAGTGCACGATAATGTTGGTTTTTTTTTGTATCTAAAATTAAAATCTATTAATGCAACTTTATAGATAATTTAATCTAGAATTCAGTCATATTGATTTTATCACTGTAGGTCAACTGGTTTGGCAGATATCGAAGAAATAGTGCACGATAATGTTGGTTTTTTTTTGTATCTAAAATTAAAATCTATTAATGCAACTTTATAGATAATTTAATCTAGAATTCAGTCATATTTATTTTATCGCTGTAGGTCAACTGGTTTGGCAGATATCGAAGAAATAGTGCAGGATAATGTTGGTTTTTTTTTGTATCTAAAATTAAAATCTATTAATGCAACTTTATAGATAATTTAATCTAGAATTCAGTCATATTTATTTTGTCGCTGTAGGTCAACTGGTTTGGCAGATATCGAAGAAATAGTGCACGATAATGTTGGTTTTTTTTTGTATCTAAAATTAAAATCTATTAATGCAACTTTATAGATAATTTAATCTAGAATTCAGTCATATTTATTTTATCGCTGTAGGTCAACTGGTTTGGCAGATATCGAAGAAACCGTTCAGCATGTTGTTGGTTTTTTTTTGTATCTGGAACCAAAATCTATTAATGATATTTTATAGATAATAAATAAGAAATAGTGCAGGATAATGTTGGTTTTTTTTTGTATCTAAAATTAAAATCTATTAATGCAACTTTATAGATAATTTAATCTAGAATTCAGTCATATTTATTTTATCGCTGTAGGTCAACTGGTTTGGCAGATATCGAAGAAATAGTGCACGATAATGTTGGTTTTTTTTGTATCTAAAATTAAAATCTATTAATGCAACTTTATAGATAATTTAATCTAGAATTCAGTCATATTGATTTTATCACTGTAGGTCAACTGGTTTGGCAGATATCGAAGAAATAGTGCACGATAATGTTGGTTTTTTTTTGTATCTAAAATTAAAATCTATTAACGCAACTTTATAGATAATTTAATCTAGAATTCAGTCATATTGATTTTATCACTGTAGGTCAACTGGTTTGGCAGATATCGAGGAAATAGTGCACGATAATGTTGGTTTTTTTTTGTATCTAAAATTAAAATCTATTAATGCAACTTTATAGATAATTTAATCTAGAATTCAGTCATATTGATTTTATCACTGTAGGTCAACTGGTTTGGCAGATATCGAAGAAATAGTGCACGATAATGTTGGTTTTTTTTTGTATCTAAAATTAAAATCTATTAATGCAACTTTATAGATAATTTAATCTAGAATTCAGTCATATTTATTTTATCGCTGTAGGTCAACTGGTTTGGCAGATATCGAAGAAATAATGCAGGATAATGTTGGTTTTTTTTTGTATCTAAAATTAAAATCTATTAATGCAACTTTATAGATAATTTAATCTAGAATTCAGTCATATTTATTTTGTCGCTGTAGGTCAACTGGTTTGGCAGATATCGAAGAAATAGTGCACGATAATGTTGGTTTTTTTTTGTATCTAAAATTAAAATCTATTAATGCAACTTTATAGATAATTTAATCTAGAATTCAGTCATATTTATTTTATCGCTGTAGGTCAACTGGTTTGGCAGATATCGAAGAAATAGTGCAGGATAATGTTGGTTTTTTTTGTATCTAAAATTAAAATCTATTAATGCAACTTTATAGATAATTTAATCTAGAATTCAGTCATATTTATTTTATCGCTGTAGGTCAACTCGTTTGGCAGATATCGAAGAAATAGTGCACGATAATGTTGGTTTTTTTTTGTATCTAAAATTAAAATCTATTAATGCAACTTTATAGATAATTTAATCTAGAATTCAGTCATATTTATTTTATCGCTGTAGGTCAACTGGTTTGGCAGATATCGAAGAAACCGTTCAGCATGTTGTTGGTTTTTTTTTGTATCTGGAACCAAAATCTATTAATGATATTTTATAGATAATAAATAAGAAATAGTGCAGGATAATGTTGGTTTTTTTTTGTATCTTAAATTAAAATCTATTAATGCAACTTTATAGATAATTTAATCTAGAATTCAGTCATATTTATTTTATCGCTGTAGGTCAACTGGTTTGGCAGATATCGAAGAAATAGTGCACGATAATGTTGGTTTTTTTTGTATCTAAAATTAAAATCTATTAATGCAACTTTATAGATAATTTAATCTAGAATTCAGTCATATTGATTTTATCACTGTAGGTCAACTGGTTTGGCAGATATCGAAGAAATAGTGCACGATAATGTTGGTTTTTTTTGTATCTAAAATTAAAATCTATTAATGCAACTTTATAGATAATTTAATCTAGAATTCAGTCATATTTATTTTATCGCTGTAGGTCAACTGGTTTGGCAGATATCGAAGAAATAGTGCAGGATAATGTTGGTTTTTTTTTGTATCTAAAATTAAAATCTATTAATGCAACTTTATAGATAATTTAATCTAGAATTCAGTCATATTTATTTTATCGCTGTAGGTCAACTGGTTTGGCAGATATCGAAGAAATAATGCAGGATAATGTTGGTTTTTTTTGTATCTAAAATTAAAATCTATTAATGCAACTTTATAGATAATTTAATCTAGAATTCAGTCATATTTATTTTGTCGCTGTAGGTCAACTGGTTTGGCAGATATCGAAGAAATAGTGCACGATAATGTTGGTTTTTTTTTGTATCTAAAATTAAAATCTATTAATGCAACTTTATAGATAATTTAATCTAGAATTCAGTCATATTTATTTTATCGCTGTAGGTCAACTGGTTTGGCAGATATCGAAGAAATAGTGCAGGATAATGTTGGTTTTTTTTTGTATCTAAAATTAAAATCTATTAATGCAACTTTATAGATAATTTAATCTAGAATTCAGTCATATTTATTTTATCGCTGTAGGTCAACTGGTTTGGCAGATATCGAAGAAACCGTTCAGCATGTTGTTGGTTTTTTTTTTGTATCTGGAACCAAAATCTATTAATGATATTTTATAGATAATAAATAAGAAATAGTGCAGGATAATGTTGGTTTTTTTTTGTATCTAAAATTAAAATCTATTAATGCAACTTTATAGATAATTTAATCTAGAATTCAGTCATATTGATTTTATCACTGTAGGTCAACTGGTTTGGCAGATATCGAAGAAATAGTGCACGATAATGTTGGTTTTTTTTGTATCTAAAATTAAAATCTATTAATGCAACTTTATAGATAATTTAATCTAGAATTCAGTCATATTTATTTTATCGCTGTAGGTCAACTGGTTTGGCAGATATCGAAGAAATAGTGCAGGATAATGTTGGTTTTTTTTTGTATCTAAAATTAAAATCTATTAATGCAACTTTATAGATAATTTAATCTAGAATTCAGTCGTATTTATTTTATCGCTGTAGGTCAACTGGTTTGGCAGATATCGAAGAAATAATGCAGGATAATGTTGGTTTTTTTTTGTATCTAAAATTAAAATCTATTAATGCAACTTTATAGATAATTTAATCTAGAATTCAGTCATATTTATTTTGTCGCTGTAGGTCAACTGGTTTGGCAGATATCGAAGAAATAGTGCACGATAATGTTGGTTTTTTTTTGTATCTAAAATTAAAATCTATTAATGCAACTTTATAGATAATTTAATCTAGAATTCAGTCATATTTATTTTATCGCTGTAGGTCAACTGGTTTGGCAGATATCGAAGAAATAGTGCAGGATAATGTTGGTTTTTTTTTGTATCTAAAATTAAAATCTATTAATGCAACTTTATAGATAATTTAATCTAGAATTCAGTCATATTTATTTTATCGCTGTAGGTCAACTGGTTTGGCAGATATCGAAGAAACCGTTCAGCATGTTGTTGGTTTTTTTTTTGTATCTGGAACCAAAATCTATTAATGATATTTTATAGATAATAAATAAGAAATAGTGCAGGATAATGTTGGTTTTTTTTTGTATCTAAAATTAAAATCTATTAATGCAACTTTATAGATAATTTAATCTAGAATTCAGTCATATTTATTTTATCGCTGTAGGTCAACTGGTTTGGCAGATATCGAAGAAATAGTGCACGATAATGTTGGTTTTTTTTTGTATCTAAAATTAAAATCTATTAATGCAACTTTATAGATAATTTAATCTAGAATTCAGTCATATTGATTTTATCACTGTAGGTCAACTGGTTTGGCAGATATCGAAGAAATAGTGCACGATAATGTTGGTTTTTTTTTGTATCTAAAATTAAAATCTATTAATGCAACTTTATAGATAATTTAATCTAGAATTCAGTCATATTGATTTTATCACTGTGGGTCAACTGGTTTGGCAGATATCGAAGAAATAGTGCACGATAATGTTGGTTTTTTTTTGTATCTAAAATTAAAATCTATTAATGCAACTTTATAGATAATTTAATCTAGAATTCAGTCATATTTATTTTATCGCTGTAGGTCAACTGGTTTGGCAGATATCGAAGAAATAGTGCAGGATAATGTTGGTTTTTTTTTTTATCTAAAATTAAAATCTATTAATGCAACTTTATAGATAATTTAATCTAAATTAAAATCTATTAATGCGACTTTATAGATAATTTAATCTAGAATTCAGTCATATTTATTTTATCGCTGTAGGTCAACTGGTTTGGCAGATATCGAAGAAATAGTGCACGATAATGTTGGTTTTTTTTTGTATCTAAAATTAAAATCTATTAATGCAACTTTATAGATAATTTAATCTAGAATTCAGTCATATTTATTTTATCACTGTAGGTCAACTGGTTTGGCAGATATCGAAGAAATAGTGCACGATAATGTTGGTTTTTTTTTGTATCTAAAATTAAAATCTATTAATGCAACTTTATAGATAATTTAATCTAGAATTCAGTCATATTGATTTTATCACTGTAGGTCAACTGGTTTGGCAGATATCGAAGAAATAGTGCACGATAATGTTGGTTTTTTTTTGTATCTAAAATTAAAATCTATTAATGCAACTTTATAGATAATTTAATCTAGAATTCAGTCATATTTATTTTATCGCTGTAGGTCAACTGGTTTGGCAGATATCGAAGAAATAATGCAGGATAATGTTGGTTTTTTTTTGTATCTAAAATTAAAATCTATTAATGCAACTTTATAGATAATTTAATCTAGAATTCAGTCATATTTATTTTGTCGCTGTAGGTCAACTGGTTTGGCAGATATCGAAGAAATAGTGCACGATAATGTTGGTTTTTTTTTTGTATCTAAAATTAAAATCTATTAATGCAACTTTATAGATAATTTAATCTAGAATTCAGTCATATTTATTTTATCGCTGTAGGTCAACTGGTTTGGCAGATATCGAAGAAATAGTGCAGGATAATGTTGGTTTTTTTTTGTATCTAAAATTAAAATCTATTAATGCAACTTTATAGATAATTTAATCTAGAATTCAGTCATATTTATTTTATCGCTGTAGGTCAACTCGTTTGGCAGATATCGAAGAAATAGTGCACGATAATGTTGGTTTTTTTTTGTATCTAAAATTAAAATCTATTAATGCAACTTTATAGATAATTTAATCTAGAATTCAGTCATATTTATTTTATCGCTGTAGGTCAACTGGTTTGGCAGATATCGAAGAAACCGTTCAGCATGTTGTTGGTTTTTTTTTGTATCTGGAACCAAAATCTATTAATGATATTTTATAGATAATAAATAAGAAATAGTGCAGGATAATGTTGGTTTTTTTTTGTATCTAAAATTAAAATCTATTAATGCAACTTTATAGATAATTTAATCTAGAATTCAGTCATATTTATTTTATCGCTGTAGGTCAACTGGTTTGGCAGATATCGAAGAAATAGTGCACGATAATGTTGGTTTTTTTGTATCTAAAATTAAAATCTATTAATGCAACTTTATAGATAATTTAATCTAGAATTCAGTCATATTGATTTTATCACTGTAGGTCAACTGGTTTGGCAGATATCGAAGAAATAGTGCACGATAATGTTGGTTTTTTTTGTATCTAAAATTAAAATCTATTAATGCAACTTTATAGATAATTTAATCTAGAATTCAGTCATATTTATTTTATCGCTGTAGGTCAACTGGTTTGGCAGATATCGAAGAAATAGTGCAGGATAATGTTGGTTTTTTTTTGTATCTAAAATTAAAATCTATTAATGCAACTTTATAGATAATTTAATCTAGAATTCAGTCATATTTATTTTATCGCTGTAGGTCAACTGGTTTGGCAGATATCGAAGAAATAATGCAGGATAATGTTGGTTTTTTTTGTATCTAAAATTAAAATCTATTAATGCAACTTTATAGATAATTTAATCTAGAATTCAGTCATATTTATTTTGTCGCTGTAGGTCAACTGGTTTGGCAGATATCGAAGAAATAGTGCACGATAATGTTGGTTTTTTTTTGTATCTAAAATTAAAATCTATTAATGCAACTTTATAGATAATTTAATCTAGAATTCAGTCATATTTATTTTATCGCTGTAGGTCAACTGGTTTGGCAGATATCGAAGAAATAGTGCAGGATAATGTTGGTTTTTTTTTGTATCTAAAATTAAAATCTATTAATGCAACTTTATAGATAATTTAATCTAGAATTCAGTCATATTTATTTTATCGCTGTAGGTCAACTGGTTTGGCAGATATCGAAGAAACCGTTCAGCATGTTGTTGGTTTTTTTTTTGTATCTGGAACCAAAATCTATTAATGATATTTTATAGATAATAAATAAGAAATAGTGCAGGATAATGTTGGTTTTTTTTTGTATCTAAAATTAAAATCTATTAATGCAACTTTATAGATAATTTAATCTAGAATTCAGTCATATTTATTTTATCGCTGTAGGTCAACTGGTTTGGCAGATATCGAAGAAATAGTGCACGATAATGTTGGTTTTTTTTTGTATCTAAAATTAAAATCTATTAATGCAACTTTATAGATAATTTAATCTAGAATTCAGTCATATTGATTTTATCACTGTAGGTCAACTGGTTTGGCAGATATCGAAGAAATAGTGCACGATAATGTTGGTTTTTTTTTGTATCTAAAATTAAAATCTATTAATGCAACTTTATAGATAATTTAATCTAGAATTCAGTCATATTGATTTTATCACTGTAGGTCAACTGGTTTGGCAGATATCGAAGAAATAGTGCACGATAATGTTGGTTTTTTTTTGTATCTAAAATTAAAATCTATTAATGCAACTTTATAGATAATTTAATCTAGAATTCAGTCATATTTATTTTATCGCTGTAGGTCAACTGGTTTGGCAGATATCGAAGAAATAGTGCAGGATAATGTTGGTTTTTTTTTGTATCTAAAATTAAAATCTATTAATGCAACTTTATAGATAATTTAATCTAAATTAAAATCTATTAATGCGACTTTATAGATAATTTAATCTAGAATTCAGTCATATTTATTTTATCGCTGTAGGTCAACTGGTTTGGCAGATATCGAAGAAATAGTGCAGGATAATGTTGGTTTTTTTTTTGTATCTAAAATTAAAATCTATTAATGCAACTTTATAGATAATTTAATCTAGAATTCAGTCATATTTATTTTATCGCTGTAGGTCAACTGGTTTGGCAGATATCGTAGAAATAGTGCAGGATAATGTTGGTTTTTTTTTGTATCTAAAATTAAAATCTATTAATGCAACTTTATAGATAATTTAATCTAGAATTCAGTCATATTTATTTTATCGCTGTAGGTCAACTGGTTTGGCAGATATCGAAGAAATAGTGCAGGATAATGTTGGTTTTTTTTGTATCTAAAACTAAAATCTATTAATGCAACTTTATAGATAATTTAATCTAGAATTCAGTCATATTTATTTTATCGCTGTAGGTCAACTGGTTTGGCAGATATCGAAGAAATAGTGCACGATAATGTTGGTTTTTTTTTGTATCTAAAATTAAAATCTATTAATGCAACTTTATAGATAATTTAATCTAGAATTCAGTCATATTTATTTTATCGCTGTAGGTCAACTGGTTTGGCAGATATCGAAGAAATAGTGCACGATAATGTTGGTTTTTTTTTGTATCTAAAATTAAAATCTATTAATGCAACTTTATAGATAATTTAATCTAGAATTCAGTCATATTTATTTTATCGCTGTAGGTCAACTGGTTTGGCAGATATCGAAGAAATAGTGCAGGATAATGTTGGTTTTTTTTTGTATCTAAAATTAAAATCTATTAATGCAACTTTATAGATAATTTAATCTAGAATTCAGTCATATTTATTTTATCGCTGTAGGTCAACTGGTTTGGCAGATATCGAAGAAATAGTGCACGATAATGTTGGTTTTTTTGTGTATCTAAAATTAAAATCTATTAATGCAACTTTATAGATAATTTAATCTAGAAATCAGTCATATTTATTTTATCGCTGTAGGTCAACTGGTTTGGCAGATATCGAAGAAATAGTGCAGGATAATGTTGGTTTTTTTTTGTATATAAAATTAAAATCTATTAATGCAACTTTATAGATAATTTAATCTAGAATTCACTCATATTTATTTTATCGCTGTAGGTCAACTGGTTTGGCAGTAATCGAAGAAATAGTGCAGGATAATGTTGGTTTTTTTTGTATCTAAAATTTAAATCTATTAATGCAACTTTATAGATAATTTAATCTAGAATTCAGTCATATTTATTTTATCGCTGTAGGTCAACTGGTTTGGCAGATATCGAAGAAATAATGCAGGATAATGTTGGTATTTTTTTGTATCTAAAATTAAAATCTATTAATGCAACTTTATAGATAATTTAATCTAGAATTCAGTCATATTTATTTTGTCGCTGTAGGTCAACTGGTTTGGCAGATATCGAAGAAATAGTGCACGATAATGTTGGTTTTTTTTTGTATCTAAAATTAAAATCTATTAACGCAACTTTATAGATAATTTAATCTAGAATTCAGTCATATTTATTTTATCGCTGTAGGTCAACTGGTTTGGCAGATATCGAAGAAATAGTGCACGATAATGTTGGTTTTTTTTTGTATCTAAAATTAAAATCTATTAATGCAACTTTATAGATAATTTAATCTAGAATTCAGTCATATTTATTTTATCGCTGTAGGTCAACTGGTTTGGCAGATATCGAAGAAATAGTGCACGATAATGTTGGTTTTTTTTTGTATCTAAAATTAAAATCTATTAATGCAACTTTATAGATAATTTAATCCAGAATTCAGTCATATTTATTTTATCGCTGTAGGTCAACTGGTTTGGCAGATATCGAAGAAACCGTTCAGCATGTTGTTGGTTTTTTTTTGTATCTGGAACCAAAATCTATTAATGATATTTTATAGATAATTTAATGTAGAATTCACTCATATTTATTTGATCGCTGTAGGTCAACTGGTTTGGCAGATATCGAAGAAACCGTTCAGCATGTTGTTGGTTTTTTTTTGTATCTGGAACCAAAATCTATTAATGCTATTTTATACATAATTTAATGTAGAATTCACTCATATTTATTTGATCGCTGTAGGTCAACTGGTTTGGCAGCTATCGAAGAAACCGTTCAGCATGTTGTTGGTTTTTTTTTGTATCTGGAACCAAAATCTATTAACGCTATTTTATAGATAATTTAATGTAGAATTCACTCATATTTATTTGATCGCTGTAGGTCAACTGGTTTGGCAGATATCGAAGAAACCGTTCAGCATGTTGTTGGTTTTTTTTGTATCTAAAACAAAAATCTATTAATGCTATTTTATAGATAATTTAATGTAGAATTCACTCATATTTATTTGATCGCTGTAGGTCAACTGGTTTGGCAGATATCGGAGAAACCGTTCAGCATGTTGTTGGTTTTTTTGTATCTGGAACAAAAATCTATTAATGCTATTTTATAGATAATTTAATGTAGAATTCACCCATATTTATTTGATCGCTGTAGGTCAACTGGTTTGGCAGATATCGAAGAAATAGTGCACGATAATGTTGGTTTTTTTTTGTATCTAAAATTAAAATCTATTAATGCAACTTTATAGATAATTTAATCTAGAATTCAGTCATATTTATTTTATCGCTGTAGGTCAACTGGTTTGGCAGATATCGAAGAAATAGTGCAGGATAATGTTGGTTTTTTTTTGTATCTAAAATTAAAATCTATTAATGCAACTTTATAGATAATTTAATCTAGAATTCAGTCATATTTATTTTATCGCTGTAGGTCAACTGGTTTGGCAGATATCGAAGAAATAGTGCACGATAATGTTGGTTTTTTTGTGTATCTAAAATTAAAATCTATTAATGCAACTTTATAGATAATTTAATCTAGAAATCAGTCATATTTATTTTATCGCTGTAGGTCAACTGGTTTGGCAGATATCGAAGAAATAGTGCAGGATAATGTTGGTTTTTTTTTGTATCTAAAATTAAAATCTATTAATGCAACTTTATAGATAATTTAATCTAGAATTCACTCATATTTATTTTATCGCTGTAGGTCAACTGGTTTGGCAGATATCGAAGAAATAGTGCAGGATAATGTTGGTTTTTTTTTGTATCTAAAATTTAAATCTATTAATGCAACTTTATAGATAATTTAATCTAGAATTCAGTCATATTTATTTTATCGCTGTAGGTCAACTGGTTTGGCAGATATCGAAGAAATAATGCAGGATAATGTTGGTTTTTTTTTGTATCTAAAATTAAAATCTATTAATGCAACTTTATAGATAATTTAATCTAGAATTCAGTCATATTTATTTTGTCGCTGTAGGTCAACTGGTTTGGCAGATATCGAAGAAATAGTGCACGATAATGTTGGTTTTTTTTTGTATCTAAAATTAAAATCTATTAACGCAACTTTATAGATAATTTAATCTAGAATTCAGTCATATTTATTTTATCGCTGTAGGTCAACTGGTTTGGCAGATATCGAAGAAATAGTGCACGATAATGTTGGTTTTTTTTTGTATCTAAAATTAAAATCTATTAATGCAACTTTATAGATAATTTAATCTAGAATTCAGTCATATTTATTTTATCGCTGTAGGTCAACTGGTTTGGCAGATATCGAAGAAATGGTGCACGATAATGTTGGTTTTTTTTTTGTATCTAAAATTAAAATCTATTAATGCAACTTTATAGATAATTTAATCCAGAATTCAGTCATATTTATTTTATCGCTGTAGGTCAACTGGTTTGGCAGATATCGAAGAAACCGTTCAGCATGTTGTTGGTTTTTTTTTGTATCTGGAACCAAAATCTATTAATGATATTTTATAGATAATTTAATGTAGAATTCACTCATATTTATTTGATCGCTGTAGGTCAACTGGTTTGGCAGATATCGAAGAAACCGTTCAGCATGTTGTTGGTTTTTTTTTGTATCTGGAACCAAAATCTATTAATGCTATTTTATACATAATTTAATGTAGAATTCACTCATATTTATTTGATCGCTGTAGGTCAACTGGCTTGGCAGCTATCGAAGAAACCGTTCAGCATGTTGTTGGTTTTTTTTTGTATCTGGAACCAAAATCTATTAACGCTATTTTATAGATAATTTAATGTAGAATTCACTCATATTTATTTGATCGCTGTAGGTCAACTGGTTTGGCAGATATCGAAGAAACCGTTCAGCATGTTGTTGGTTTTTTTTGTATCTAAAACAAAAATCTATTAATGCTATTTTATAGATAATTTAATGTAGAATTCACTCATATTTATTTGATCGCTGTAGGTCAACTGGTTTGGCAGATATCGGAGAAACCGTTCAGCATGTTGTTGGTTTTTTTGTATCTGGAACAAAAATCTATTAATGCTATTTTATAGATAATTTAATGTAGAATTCACCCATATTTATTTGATCGCTGTAGGTCAACTGGTTTGGCAGATATCGAAGAAACCGTTCAGCATGTTGTTGTTTTTTTTTTTGTATCTGGAACCAAAATCTATTAATGCTATTTTATAGATAATTTAATGTAGAATTCACTCATATTTGTTTGATCGCTGTAGGTCAACTGGTTTGGCAGGTATCGAAGAAACCGTTCAGCATGTTGTTGGTTTTTTTTTGTATCTGGAACCAAAATCTATTAATGCTATTTTATAGATAATTTAATGTAGAATTCACTCATATTTATTTGATCGCTGTAGGTCAACTGGTTTGGCAGCTATCGAAGAAACCGTTCAGCATGTGGTTGGTTTTTTTTTGTATCTGAAACCAAAATCTATTGATGCTATTTTATAGATAATTTAATGTAGAATTCAGTCATATTTATTTGATCGCTGTAGGTCAACTGGTTTGGCAGATATCGAAGAAATAGTGCACGATAATGTTGGTTTTTTTTTGTATCTAAAATTAAAATCTATTAATGCAACTTTATAGATAATTTAATCTAGAATTCAGTCATATTTATTTTATCGCTGTAGGTCAACTGGTTTGGCAGATATCGAAGAAATAGTGCACGATAATGTTGGTTTTTTTTTGTATCTAAAATTAAAATCTATTAATGCAACTTTATAGATAATTTAATCCAGAATTCAGTCATATTTATTTTATCGCTGTAGGTCAACTGGTTTGGCAGATATCGAAGAAACCGTTCAGCATGTTGTTGGTTTTTTTTTGTATCTGGAACCAAAATCTATTAATGATATTTTATAGATAATTTAATGTAGAATTCACTCATATTTATTTGATCGCTGTAGGTCAACTGGTTTGGCAGATATCGAAGAAACCGTTCAGCATGTTGTTGGTTTTTTTTTGTATCTGGAACCAAAATCTATTAATGCTATTTTATACATAATTTAATGTAGAATTCACTCATATTTATTTGATCGCTGTAGGTCAACTGGTTTGGCAGCTATCGAAGAAACCGTTCAGCATGTTGTTGGTTTTTTTTTGTATCTGGAACCAAAATCTATTAACGCTATTTTATAGATAATTTAATGTAGAATTCACTCATATTTATTTGATCGCTGTAGGTCAACTGGTTTGGCAGATATCGAAGAAACCGTTCAGCATGTTGTTGGTTTTTTTTGTATCTAAAACAAAAATCTATTAATGCTATTTTATAGATAATTTAATGTAGAATTCACTCATATTTATTTGATCGCTGTAGGTCAACTGGTTTGGCAGATATCGGAGAAACCGTTCAGCATGTTGTTGGTTTTTTTGTATCTGGAACAAAAATCTATTAATGCTATTTTATAGATAATTTAATGTAGAATTCACCCATATTTATTTGATCGCTGTAGGTCAACTGGTTTGGCAGATATCGAAGAAATAGTGCACGATAATGTTGGTTTTTTTTTGTATCTAAAATTAAAATCTATTAATGCAACTTTATAGATAATTTAATCTAGAATTCAGTCATATGTATTTTATCGCTGTAGGTCAACTGGTTTGGCAGATATCGAAGAAATAGTGCACGATAATGTTGGTTTTTTTTTGTATCTAAAATTAAAATCTATTAATGCAACTTTATAGATAATTTAATCTAGAATTCAGTCATATTTATTTTATCGCTGTAGGTCAACTGGTTTGGCAGATATCGAAGAAATAGTGCAGGATAATGTTGGTTTTTTTTGTATCTAAAATTAAAATCTATTAATGCAACTTTATAGATAATTTAATCTAGAATTCAGTCATATTTATTTTATCGCTGTAGGTCAACTGGTTTGGCAGATATCGAAGAAATAGTGCACGATAATGTTGGTTTTTTTGTGTATCTAAAATTAAAATCTATTAATGCAACTTTATAAATAATTTAATCTAGAAATCAGTCATATTTATTTTATCGCTGTAGGTCAACTGGTTTGGCAGATATCGAAGAAATAGTGCAGGATAATGTTGGTTTTTTTTTGTATCTAAAATTAAAATCTATTAATGCAACTTTATAGATAATTTAATCTAGAATTCACTCATATTTATTTTATCGCTGTAGGTCAACTGGTTTGGCAGATATCGAAGAAATAGTGCAGGATAATGTTGGTTTTTTTTTGTATCTAAAATTTAAATCTATTAATGCAACTTTATAGATAATTTAATCTAGAATTCAGTCATATTTATTTTATCGCTGTAGGTCAACTGGTTTGGCAGATATCGAAGAAATAATGCAGGATAATGTTGGTTTTTTTTTGTATCTAAAATTAAAATCTATTAATGCAACTTTATAGATAATTTAATCTAGAATTCAGTCATATTTATTTTGTCGCTGTAGGTCAACTGGTTTGGCAGATATCGAAGAAATAGTGCACGATAATGTTGGTTTTTTTTTGTATCTAAAATTAAAATCTATTAACGCAACTTTATAGATAATTTAATCTAGAATTCAGTCATATTTATTTTATCGCTGTAGGTCAACTGGTTTGGCAGATATCGAAGAAATAGTGCACGATAATGTTGGTTTTTTTTTGTATCTAAAATTAAAATCTATTAATGCAACTTTATAGATAATTTAATCTAGAATTCAGTCATATTTATTTTATCGCTGTAGGTCAACTGGTTTGGCAGATATCGAAGAAATAGTGCACGATAATGTTGGTTTTTTTTTGTATCTAAAATTAAAATCTATTAATGCAACTTTATAGATAATTTAATCCAGAATTCAGTCATATTTATTTTATCGCTGTAGGTCAACTGGTTTGGCAGATATCGAAGAAACCGTTCAGCATGTTGTTGGTTTTTTTTTGTATCTGGAACCAAAATCTATTAATGATATTTTATAGATAATTTAATGTAGAATTCACTCATATTTATTTGATCGCTGTAGGTCAACTGGTTTGGCAGATACCGAAGAAACCGTTCAGCATGTTGTTGGTTTTTTTTTGTATCTGGAACCAAAATCTATTAATGCTATTTTATACATAATTTAATGTAGAATTCACTCATATTTATTTGATCGCTGTAGGTCAACTGGTTTGGCAGCTATCGAAGAAACCGTTCAGCATGTTGTTGGTTTTTTTTTGTATCTGGAACCAAAATCTATTAACGCTATTTTATAGATAATTTAATGTAGAATTCACTCATATTTATTTGATCGCTGTAGGTCAACTGGTTTGGCAGATATCGAAGAAACCGTTCAGCATGTTGTTGGTTTTTTTTGTATCTAAAACAAAAATCTATTAATGCTATTTTATAGATAATTTAATGTAGAATTCACTCATATTTATTTGATCGCTGTAGGTCAACTGGTTTGGCAGATATCGGAGAAACCGTTCAGCATGTTGTTGGTTTTTTTGTATCTGGAACAAAAATCTATTAATGCTATTTTATAGATAATTTAATGTAGAATTCACCCATATTTATTTGATCGCTGTAGGTCAACTGGTTTGGCAGATATCGAAGAAACCGTTCAGCATGTTGTTGTTTTTTTTTTTGTATCTGGAACCAAAATCTATTAATGCTATTTTATAGATAATTTAATGTAGAATTCACTCATATTTGTTTGATCGCTGTAGGTCAACTGGTTTGGCAGGTATCGAAGAAACCGTTCAGCATGTTGTTGGTTTTTTTTTGTATCTGGAACCAAAATCTATTAATGCTATTTTATAGATAATTTAATGTAGAATTCACTCATATTTATTTGATCGCTGTAGGTCAACTGGTTTGGCAGCTATCGAAGAAACCGTTCAGCATGTGGTTGGTTTTTTTTTGTATCTGAAACCAAAATCTATTGATGCTATTTTATAGATAATTTAATGTAGAATTCAGTCATATTTATTTGATCGCTGTAGGTCAACTGGTTTGGCAGATATCGAAGAAATAGTGCACGATAATGTTGGTTTTTTTTTGTATCTAAAATTAAAATCTATTAATGCAACTTTATAGATAATTTAATCCAGAATTCAGTCATATTTATTTTATCGCTGTAGGTCAACTCGTTTGGCAGATATCAAAGAAATAGTGCAGGATAATGTTGGTTTTTTTTTGTATCTAAAATTAAAATCTATTAATGCAACTTTATAGATAATTTAATCTAGAATTCAGTCATATTTATTTTATCGCTGTAGGTCAACTGGTTTGGCAGATATCGAAGAAATAGTGCACGATAATGTTGGTTTTTTTTGTATCTAAAATTAAAATCTATTAATGCAACTTTATAGATAATTTAATCCAGAATTCAGTCATATTTATTTTATCGCTGTAGGTCAACTGGTTTGGCAGATATCGAAGAAACCGTTCAGCATGTTGTTGGTTTTTTTTTGTATCTGGAACCAAAATCTATTAATGATATTTTATAGATAATTTAATGTAGAATTCACTCATATTTATTTGATCGCTGTAGGTCAACTGGTTTGGCAGATATCGAAGAAACCGTTCAGCATGTTGTTGGTTTTTTTTTGTATCTGGAACCAAAATCTATTAATGCTATTTTATACATAATTTAATGTAGAATTCACTCATATTTATTTGATCGCTGTAGGTCAACTGGTTTGGCAGCTATCGAAGAAACCGTTCAGCATGTTGTTGGTTTTTTTTTGTATCTGGAACCAAAATCTATTAACGCTATTTTATAGATAATTTAATGTAGAATTCACTCATATTTATTTGATCGCTGTAGGTCAACTGGTTTGGCAGATATCGAAGAAACCGTTCAGCATGTTGTTGGTTTTTTTTGTATCTAAAACAAAAATCTATTAATGCTATTTTATAGATAATTTAATGTAGAATTCACTCATTCGCTGTAGGTCAACTGGTTTGGCAGATATCGGAGAAACCGTTCAGCATGTTGTTGGTTTTTTTGTATCTGGAACAAAAATCTATTAATGCTATTTTATAGATAATTTAATGTAGAATTCAACCCATATTTATTTGATCGCTGTAGGTCAACTGGTTTGGCAGATATCGAAGAAACCGTTCAGCATGTTGTTGTTTTTTTTTTGTATCTGGAACCAAAATCTATTAATGCTATTTTATAGATAATTTAATGTAGAATTCACTCATATTTGTTTGATCGCTGTAGGACAACTGGTTTGGCAGATATCGAAGAAGCCGTTCAGCATGTTGTTGGTTTTTTTTTGTATCTGGAACCAAAATCTATTAATGCTATTTTATAGATAATTTAATGTAGAATTCACTCATATTTATTTGATCGCTGTAGGTCAACTGGTTTGGCAGCTATCGAAGAAACCGTTCAGCATGTGGTTGGTTTTTTTTTTGTATCTGAAACCAAAATCTATTGATGCTATTTTATAGATAATTTAATGTAGAATTCACTCATATTTATTTGATCGCTGTAGGTCAACTGGTTTGGCAGATATCGAAGAAACCGTTCAGCATGTTGTTGGTTTTTTTTTGTATCTGGAACCAAAATCTATTAATGCTATTTTATAGATAATTTAATGTAGAATTCACTCATATTTATTTGATCGCTGTAGGTCAACTGGTTTGGCAGATATCGAAGAAACCGTTCAGCATGTTGTTGGTTTTTTTGTATCTGGAACCAAAATCTATTAATGCTATTTTATAGATCAACTGGTTAAAATCTATTAATGCAACTTTATAGATAATTTAATCTAGAATTCAGTCATATTTATTTTATCGCTGTAGGTCAACTGGTTTGGCAGATATCGAAGAAATAGTGCAGGATAATGTTGGTTTTTTTTTGTATCTAAAATTAAAATCTATTAATGCAACTTTATAGATAATTTAATCTAGAATTCAGTCATATTTATTTTATCGCTGTAGGTCAACTGGTTTGGCAGATATCGAAGAAATAGTGCACGATAATGTTGGTTTTTTTTTGTATCTAAAATTAAAATCTATTAATGCAACTTTATAGATAATTTAATCTAGAATTCAGTCATATTTATTTTATCGCTGTAGGTCAACTGGTTTGGCAGATATCGAAGAAATAGTGCACGATAATGTTGGTTTTTTTTTGTATCTAAAATTAAAATCTATTAATGCAACTTTATAGATAATTTAATCTAGAATTCAGTCATATTTATTTTATCGCTGTAGGTCAACTGGTTTGGCAGATATCGAAGAAATAGTGCAGGATAATGTTGGTTTTTTTTTTGTATCTAAAACTAAAATCTATTAATGCAACTTTATAGATAATTTAATCTAGAATTCAGTCATATTTATTTTATCGCTGTAGGTCAACTGGTTTGGCAGATATCGAAGAAATAGTGCACGATAATGTTGGTTTTTTTTTGTATCTAAAATTAAAATCTATTAATGCAACTTTATAGATAATTTAATCTAGAATTCAGTCATATTTATTTTATCGCTGTAGGTCAACTGGTTTGGCAGATATCGAAGAAATAGTGCACGATAATGTTGGTTTTTTTTTGTATCTAAAATTAAAATCTATTAATGCAACTTTATAGATAATTTAATCTAGAATTCAGTCATATTTATTTTATCGCTGTAGGTCAACTGGTTTGGCAGATATCGAAGAAATAGTGCAGGATAATGTTGGTTTTTTTTTGTATCTAAAATTAAAATCTATTAATGCAACTTTATAGATAATTTAATCTAGAATTCAGTCATATTTATTTTATCGCTGTAGGTCAACTGGTTTGGCAGATATCGAAGAAATAGTGCAGGATAATGTTGGTTTTTTTTTGTATCTAAAATTAAAATCTATTAATGCAACTTTATAGATAATTTAATCTAGAAATCAGTCATATTTATTTTATCGCTGTAGGTCAACTGGTTTGGCAGATATCGAAGAAATAGTGCAGGATAATGTTGGTTTTTTTTTGTATCTAAAATTAAAATCTATTAATGCAACTTTATAGATAATTTAATCTAGAATTCACTCATATTTATTTTATCGCTGTAGGTCAACTGGTTTGGCAGATATCGAAGAAATAGTGCACGATAATGTTGGTTTTTTTTTTGTATCTAAAATTAAAATCTATTAATGCAACTTTATAGATAATTTAATCTAGAATTCAGTCATATTTATTTTATCGCTGTAGGTCAACTGATTTGGCAGATATCGAAGAAATAATGCAGGATAATGTTGGTTTTTTTTTGTATCTAAAATTAAAATCTATTAATGCAACTTTATAGATAATTTAATCTAGAATTCAGTCATATTTATTTTGTCGCTGTAGGTCAACTGGTTTGGCAGATATCGAAGAAATAGTGCACGATAATGTTGGTTTTTTTTTGTATCTAAAATTAAAATCTATTAACGCAACTTTATAGATAATTTAATCTAGAATTCAGTCATATTTATTTTATCGCTGTAGGTCAACTGGTTTGGCAGATATCGAAGAAATAGTGCACGATAATGTTGGTTTTTTTTTGTATCTAAAATTAAAATCTATTAATGCAACTTTATAGATAATTTAATCTAGAATTCAGTCATATTTATTTTATCGCTGTAGGTCAACTGGTTTGGCAGATATCGAAGAAATAGTGCAGGATAATGTTGGTTTTTTTTTGTATCTAAAATTAAAATCTATTAATGCAACTTTATAGATAATTTAATCTAGAATTCAGTCATATTTATTTTATCGCTGTAGGTCAACTGGTTTGGCAGATATCGAAGAAATAGTGCAGGATAATGTTGGTTTTTTTTTGTATCTAAAATTAAAATCTATTAATGCAACTTTATAGATAATTTAATCTAGAAATCAGTCATATTTATTTTATCGCTGTAGGTCAACTGGTTTGGCAGATATCGAAGAAATAGTGCAGGATAATGTTGGTTTTTTTTTGTATCTAAAATTAAAATCTATTAATGCAACTTTATAGATAATTTAATCTAGAATTCACTCATATTTATTTTATCGCTGTAGGTCAACTGGTTTGGCAGATATCGAAGAAATAGTGCACGATAATGTTGGTTTTTTTTTTGTATCTAAAATTAAAATCTATTAATGCAACTTTATAGATAATTTAATCTAGAATTCAGTCATATTTATTTTATCGCTGTAGGTCAACTGATTTGGCAGATATCGAAGAAATAATGCAGGATAATGTTGGTTTT
The DNA here is from genome assembly GCA_949715645.1 of Portevinia maculata. Classification (NCBI taxonomy): domain Eukaryota; kingdom Metazoa; phylum Arthropoda; class Insecta; order Diptera; family Syrphidae; genus Portevinia; species Portevinia maculata. The sequence goes on from CATIYB010000042.1 coordinate 43,998, forward strand.
TTTTTGTATCTAAAATTAAAATCTATTAATGCAACTTTATAGATAATTTAATCTAGAATTCAGTCATATTTATTTTGTCGCTGTAGGTCAACTGGTTTGGCAGATATCGAAGAAATAGTGCACGATAATGTTGGTTTTTTTTTGTATCTAAAATTAAAATCTATTAAGGCAACTTTATAGATAATTTAATCTAGAATTCAGTCATATTTATTTTATCGCTGTAGGTCAACTGGTTTGGCAGATATCGAAGAAATAGTGCACGATAATGTTGGTTTTTTTTTGTATCTAAAATTAAAATCTATTAATGCAACTTTATAGATAATTTAATCTAGAATTCAGTCATATTTATTTTATCGCTGTAGGTCAACTGGTTTGGCAGATATCGAAGAAATAGTGCACGATAATGTTGGTTTTTTTTTGTATCTAAAATTAAAATCTATTAATGCAACTTTATAGATAATTTAATCTAGAATTCAGTCATATTTATTTTATCGCTGTAGGTCAACTGGTTTGGCAGATATCGAAGAAACCGTTCAGCATGTTGTTGGTTTTTTTTTGTATCTGGAACCAAAATCTATTAATGATATTTTATAGATAATTTAATGTAGAATTCACTCATATTTATTTGATCGCTGTAGGTCAACTGGTTTGGCAGATATCGAAGAAACCGTTCAGCATGTTGTTGGTTTTTTTTTTGTATCTGGAACCAAAATCTATTAATGCTATTTTATACATAATTTAATGTAGAATTCACTCATATTTATTTGATCGCTGTAGGTCAACTGGTTTGGCAGCTATCGAAGAAACCGTTCAGCATGTTGTTGGTTTTTTTTTGTATCTGGAACCAAAATCTATTAATGCTATTTTATAGATAATTTAATGTAGAATTCACTCATATTTATTTGATCGCTGTAGGTCAACTGGTTTGGCAGATATCGAAGAAACCGTTCAGCATGTTGTTGGTTTTTTTTGTATCTAAAACAAAAATCTATTAATGCTATTTTATAGATAATTTAATGTAGAATTCACTCATATTTATTTGATCGCTGTAGGTCAACTGGTTTGGCAGATATCGGAGAAACCGTTCAGCATGTTGTTGGTTTTTTTGTATCTGGAACCAAAATCTATTAATGCTATTTTATAGATAATTTAATGTAGAATTCACCCATATTTATTTGATCGCTGTAGGTCAACTGGTTTGGCAGATATCGAAGAAACCGTTCAGCATGTTGTTGTTTTTTTTTTGTATCTGGAACCAAAATCTATTAATGCTATTTTATAGATAATTTAATGTAGAATTCACTCATATTTATTTGATCGCTGTAGGTCAACTGGTTTGGCAGATATCGAAGAAACCGTTCAGCATGTTGTTGGTTTTTTTTTGTATCTGGAACCAAAATCTATTAATGCTATTTTATAGATAATTTAATGTAGAATTCACTCATATTTATTTGATCGCTGTAGGTCAACTGGTTTGGCAGCTATCGAAGAAACCGTTCAGCATGTGGTTGGTTTTTTTTTGTATCTGAAACCAAAATCTATTAATGCTATTTTATAGATAATTTAATGTAGAATTCACTCATATTTATTTGATCGCTGTAGGTCAACTGGTTTGGCAGATATCGAAGAAACCGTTCAGCATGTTGTTGGTTTTTTTTTGTATCTGGAACCAAAATCTATTAATGCTATTTTATAGATAATTTAATGTAGAATTCACTCATATTTATTTGATCGCTGTAGGTCAACTGGTTTGGCAGATATCGAAGAAACCGTTCAGCATGTTGTTGGTTTTTTTGTATCTGGAACCAAAATCTATTAATGCTATTTTATAGATAATTTAATGTAGAATTCACTCATATTTATTTGATCGCTGTAGGTCAACTGGTTTGGCAGATATCGAAGAAACCGTTCAGCATGTTGTTGGTTTTTTGTATCTGGAACCAAAATCTATTAATGCTATTTTATAGATAATTTAATGTAGAATTCACTCATATTTATTTGATCGCTGTAGGTCAACTGGTTTGGTAGATATCGAAGAAACCGTTCAGCATGTTGTTGGTTTTTTTGTATCTGGAACCAAAATCTATTAATGCTATTTTATAGATAATTTAATGTAGAATTCACTCATATTTATTTGATCGCTGTAGGTCAACTGATTTGGCAGATATCGGAGAAACCGTTCAGCATGTTGTTGGTTTTTTTTTGTATCTGGAACCAAAATCTATTAATGCTATTTTATAGATAATTTAATGTAGAATTCACTCATATTTATTTGATCGCTGTAGGTCAACTGGTTTGGCAGATATCGAAGAAACCGTTCAGCATGTGGTTGGATTTTTTTTGTATCTGGAACCAAAATCTATTAATGCTATTTTATAGATAATTTAATGTAGAATTCACTCATATTTATTTGATCGCTGTAGGTCAACTGGTTTGGCAGATATCGAAGAAACCGTTCAGCATGTTGTTTTTTTTTTTGTATCTGGAACCAAAATCTATTAATGCTATTTTATAGATGATTTAATGTAGAATTCACTCATATTTATTTGATCGCTGTAGGTCAACTGGTTTGGCAGATATCGAAGAAACCGTTCAGCATGTGGTTGGTTTTTTTTTGTATCTGAAACCAAAATCTATTAATGCTATTTTATAGATAATTTAATGTAGAATTCACTCATATTTATTTAATCGCTGTAGGTCAACTGGTTTGGCAGATATCGAAGAAACCGTTCAGCATGTTGTTGGTTTTTTTTTGTATCTGGAACCAAAATCTATTAATGCTATTTTATAGATAATTTAATGTAGAATTCACTCATATTTATTTGATCGCTGTAGGTCAACTGGTTTGGCAGATATCGAAGAAACCGTTCAGCATGTTGTTGGTTTTTTTTTGTATCTGGAACCAAAATCTATTAATGCTATTTTATAGATAATTTAATGGAGAATTCACTCATATTTATTTAATCGCTGTAGGTCAACTGGTTTGGCAGATATCGAAGAAACCGTTCAGCATGTTGTTGGGTTTTTTTTGTATCTAAAACAAAAATCTATTAATGCTATTTTATAGATAATTTAATGTAGAATTCACTCATATTTATTTGATCGCTGTAGGTCAACTGGTTTGGCAGATATCGAAGAAACCGTTCAGCATGTTGTTGGTTTTTTTTTGTATCTGGAACCAAAATCTATTAGTGCTATTTTATAGATAATTTAATGTAGAATTTACTCATATTTATTTGATCGCTGTAGGTCAACTGGTTTGGCAGATATCGAAGAAACCGTTCAGCATGTTGTTGTTTTTTTTGTATCTGGAACCAAAATCTATTAATGCTATTTTATAGATAATTTAATGTAGAATTCACTCATATTTATTTGATCGCTGTAGGTCAACTGGTTTGGCAGATATCGAAGAAACCGTTCAGCATGTTGTTGGTTTTTTTTTGTATCTGGAACCAAAATCTATTAGTGCTATTTTATAGATAATTTAATGTAGAATTTACTCATATTTATTTGATCGCTGTAGGTAAACTAGTTTGGCAGATATCGAAGAAACCGTTCAGCATGTGGTTGGTTTTTTTATGTACCTGAAACCAAAATCTATTAATGCTATTTTATAGATAATTTAATGTAGAATTCACCCATATTTATTTGATCGCTGTAGGTCAACTGGTTTGGCAGATATCGAAGAAACCGTTCAGCATGTTGTTGGTTTTTTTTTGTATCTGGAACCAAAATCTATTAATGCTATTTTATAGATAATTTAATGTAGAATTCACTCATATTTATTTGATCGCTGTAGGTCAACTGGTTTGGCAGATATCGAAGAAACCATTCAGCATGTTGTTGGTTTTTTTTTGTATCTGGAACCAAAATCTATTAATGCTATTTTATAGATAATTTAATGTAGAATTCACTCATATTTATTTGATCGCTGTAGGTCAACTGGTTTGGCAGATATAGAAGAAACCGTTCAGCATGTTGTTGGTTTTTTTTTGTATCTGGAACCAAAATCTATTAATGCTATTTTATAGATGATTTAATGTAGAATTCACTCATATTTATTTGATCGCTGTAGGTCAACTGGTTTGGCTGATATCGAAGAAACCGTTCAGCATGTGGTTGGTTTTTTTTTTGTATCTGAAACCAAAATCTATTAATGCTGGTTGGCAACTCTGCTACAAAGTGTATAGTTCAATTACAAAATTTGCTCTCGTAAAATTCTTAAATATAACTAGCCAAAGTTCGTAATTAATAATTAAAAGTGTATAAACAGGTGCGTCGACTGTCTGTTTCTATAAATAAAACAGCAAAAGCAGGTAATCCTAATTTATTAGCTGTGAAATAAACTTTCCAAGTAGACACTTAAGTCACATGACTGACAACAAAAGGAAAATCGATCAAACGTCACCTGAAAAAAATATTTATCCACTTTTTAATATCAACAGACCATCAAAGGTTTATAAATCTCAACAGACAATGTCGATCTCCCAATCTGACCTTGATAAAATCAAATCCATTATTGAGGCATCGCTCAATACAGGACTCTCCAAAGCGACGGCCAATCTAGCAACAAAAGACGATCTCAACAAACTTAGCAATGAAATACACTCGCTAAGACAACAAAACCAGGAATTATCTGAAAAAGTGCAGCATTTTGAAAATCGATGTTGCATTCTAGAAGAGGCGCTTGAACTGCAGAGCAGAGAGATCAGAGGGAAAAATATTATTTTCACGATTCCAAACGACCGATCTGACCCCCAAGAAAGTATTCATAACATAACCACACTTTTGCTAGGCTCTGATGCAGACCAACAACAAATGCCACAAGCCGTAAAACTTAGTGAAAACAAGAAAATAATTAAACTCAAACTTAGCACTGGTTCCAATGAAACTGCAATGCAAATGTTAAAAAATTCCTTGAAGCTAAAAGGCACAGGCTGCTATATCCAACGAGACCTTAGCAAACAATCACAAATCAAACGTCGAATTCTACTCGGGTATCGAAAAGTCGTCAAAACAATTAAACCAAGCGAAGCAGTATTGATTAAAAACAACAATTTATTAATTGGTAATAGAACATTTTATTTAGATAGTAATAACAAACTTAAATATAATAACACAAACGGAGAAAACGAACTACAGAATATCTACGGAAAACTCAATTTTAATGCTGTCAACGAAACTATGTTGTCAAACAGACGTCAGCGTGAATGGCCCAAACCAGATGCACCAGTGATGACACTTTACACCGAAGGTCCGGAAGGTAGTAGTGTCATACAAAACTGAGAATTAAGCGTCGTCAGCTCAAACAAATTTATCTCTGCAAATATTTTATCTTACAATATATCTGGATTAAGTAATAAATTATTATTTGTAGATTTTTTTAACTATGTTAAGAACTTTGAAATTTTCTTTTTATTTGAAAGACATTTAACAAGCGATAATTTAAGTAATTTTAATAAATATTTCGATGGCTTTAAGTTAATTTGGAGCGAAGCAAGTAAAACCTACATAAAGGGGCGTGCAAGTGGAGGAAGCCTGTACGGGATAAAAAAATCACATTTAAAAACTTACGATTTTGATGAATTTGAAGGAACTACCGTAGTAAAATGTGTGACACAAAATAATAATACATATATCGTTCCATCATATATAAACTGCAACAAATGGACTCACGACTTTGAGAGGCTGTGTAATACAATGTCATGTTTAGCTAGCAAAAACGTTATGCTGATTGGAGATTGGAATTCGAGAATAAGTGACTCACAAACCACTATAGTGCAAACTGTAACAAACCCTAGTATATGCTGTACCAATAGGGTATCTAAAGACATAGTCTGCAATAAAAATGGAACAGATGTACTAGAGCTGCTCCAAATGTATGATCTTATTGTGTTAAACGGCTGTACAGAAGGTGATAGAGAAGGGCATTACACATTTGTCGGAGGGCAAGGCAATTCAGTTATTGATTTTTGTGCTGTTAACAACGACTGGACTGGGAAAATTAAAAAATTTGAGGTACAATACAAAACTTTTTCGGATCACATGCCAATCGTGGTTGAAGTTGATGGTGAAACACCCTCATATCACAAAAACCTGCCCCTGCTACCAAGACTTAAATGGAAATCCGAAACAACAAATACCTACCACAGGTTATTAGACAGCTTGCTCTCAGCAAATAATTCGATACCTGAAGAAACAGAAACACTCGCAAACCAAATAACTTGTTATATAAGAAGTGCTGCATCAAACAACATTTCAAATATAAGGTCACCATTTAAACAAAAATGGTTTGATAGAGAATGCATAAATGCTAGGAAGAAATCATTTGCCCTTTTGCGTGTCTGGAGAACTTGTAATGACCCTGATGTTAAAAAGTGGTATAACCAAGTGAATACCCACTACAAAAATCTATGCCTAGCTAAGAAAACTGACTTCGATAATCAGCAAGCTCTCTTACTTAGTAAAACCAAGTCTTCAAAGGACTTCTGGAGAATAGCAAGGGAGATTAATGGTACAGTTTATCAAATAGGTACAGGAGTATCTGCTGATGATCTATCCATATATTTTAAACATCTTCTACTGGATAACTCAAACCTTTCTTTCTCGTATGCGGACCCCCTCATTTTCGACGATTCCCTAGATGGTGAGGTAACAACTGACGAAATTAATGCTGTTATCATGAAATCCAAAAATGGAAAGGCGCCAGGCGAAGATGGGATTCCGTACGAATTCTACAAAAATGCTAGTCCAACCTTAATCAACTATTTGAAAGTTCTCTTCAACAGTGTGTTCTCGAGTGCAGACATCCCTTCATCGTTTAAGAAGTCTGTAATATTCCCCATCCACAAAAAGGGTTCGCTGGAAAACGTAGAAAACTACAGGGGAATCTCATTCATGAATGTGTCAGCCAAGATATTTTGTGGCATACTTGTAAGACGATTAGAAAAATGGGTAGATGAAAAAAATATTCTGACAGAGCGTCAAGCTGGATTCAGAAAAAACTTTTCAACCGTTGACCAAATATTCACATTATCTGCGATTATAAGAGCCTTTCAAGCCACAAACAAGAAAATGTATAGCTTTTTTGTAGATTTCAAGGCAGCTTTTGATCTTGTTAGCCGAAGTGCACTCTTCTATAAACTGTCTCAGTTGGGTATCTCTACAAAATTTCTTAAGACCATTAAAAAAATGTATGCCGAAACAAGTGCAGCAGTCTGGGATGGAAAGGATTTCTCAGAATGGTTTAAAACACAGACTGGTGTAAAGCAAGGATGTCCTCTTAGTGCCTTATTGTTTTCTCTATTTATAAACGACATAGAAAAAGATTTGCCTGGTGGAGTACGAATTGCTAATACCGTGGTCAATGTCTTGTTATATGCCGATGATCTTGTTCTACTCTCTGAATCTCCTGAAAATCTCCAATTGATGATAAATCGACTAGCCAGTTACTGCAAAAAATGGGGACTAACCATCAACACCGAAAAATCTAAAATTATGGTCTTTTCCCGTTCACCACGAGTGCAAAGTGGAAATAGATGGTTTTATAATGGAAGCCGATTAGAGATTGTGAAGGAACTCAAATATTTAGGAGTGAAACTGAACCCAACCCTAGAATTTGGTAAACATCTAACGGATAAAGCCAAGTCTTCCCAAAGCTTAGTGAATCTATCATGGAAAAATGTTTTTGCAAACAAGCGGATTCTCCTCTCAACGAAATACAGAATATTTGATTCAGTTGTTAAATCAACTCTTTGTTACGCCTCTCAAGTTTGGGGATCAGACGAGTACGAAGTAATCGAGAAATTCCACAGGAACTTCTTGAAAAAATTATTCAACTTACCAATGAAATCGCCGAACTACACAATCTATTTGGAAACGGGTCTTCCAATGCTTTTTACAAGCACTCTCAAATCGCAAGCGGATTACATCATTAAAATAGGTTCGTATCCAGACTCCCGAATAACCAAAAAAATGCTATCTTATGAATTAAGAAACAAGGACTGGTGGGCGTTAAGATGGTTAAGAATTGGAAACGCGTGTGGAGAAACTATTTCATTCGATCTAAACAACCTGGACAACTTAAAGAACCAACTTTATCGAATAATAAATAAAAATGAAGATGCTATTCGTGTGCGATTTATAGAGAAAGCTCGTGAATCAGATAGCAGAGTATTGTATTCTCACCTGAACTTCAATCTAAAGGATAAGAACTATTTCAATGACTCACTCAACTATAGTGAAATATCTCTTATTTTCAAAACAAGGTGTGAGTTGATTGGTTTAAATGGCAGCCCATATAATGGAAGCTTCAACCAGTTTTGTAATATTTGCAACTTAAAAGCGAAAGAAGACTGCTTTCACATTATTAGTGTTTGTCCAATCTACAAACCACAGAGACTAGCTTACTTCGGAAAAAAATTCCTTACCATGCAGGAGACAATACAAATTCTGAACGAGTGTGATTGGAAAAAGTTATTTTATTATATTAAATCCATCTACAAATACAGGTCGCTATTAATAACAGAGTATTATGATTGATTAAGTTTATTAAAAAAAATAACTATATTGTTAAAGTTACAAATGTAGGTACATGTATAAGCATTTTGCTAACCAAGCTGACGGCTAAGCCATAGCTTTAAAATTCATTCTATCTTGTAGCTTATGTAATAAGGAAATATTAAATAAATGAATTTCTTACTTACTTACTTACTCTCTACTATTAATGCTATTTTATAGATAATTTAATGTAGAATTCACTCATATTTATTTGATCGCTGTAGGTCAACTGGTTTGGCAGATATCGAAGAAACCGTTCAGCATGTTGTTGGTTTTTTTTTGTATCTGGAACCAAAATCTATTAATGCTATTTTATAGATAATTTAATGTAGAATTCACTCATATTTATTTGATCGCTGTAGGTCAACTGGTTTGGCAGATATCGAAGAAACCGTTCAGCATGTTGTTGGTTTTTTTTTGTATCTTTAACCAAAATCTATTAATGCTATTTTATAGATGATTTAATGTAGAATTCACTCATATTTATTTGATCGCTGTAGGTCAACTGGTTTGGCTGATATCGAAGAAACCGTTCAGCATGTGGTTGGTTTTTTTTGTATCTGAAACCAAAATCTATTAATGCTATTTTATAGATAATTTAATGTAGAATTCACTCATATTTATTTAATCGCTGTAGGTCAACTGGTTTGGCAGATATCGAAGAAACCGTTCAGCATGTTGTTGGTTTTTTTTGTATCTGGAACCAAAATCTATTAATGCTATTTTATAGATAATTTAATGTAGAATTCACTCATATTTATTTGATCGCTGTAGGTCAACTGGTTTGGCAGATATCGAAGAAACCGTTCAGCATGTTGTTGGTTTTTTTTTTGTACCTGGAACCAAAATCTATTAATGCTATTTTATAGATAATTTAATGTAGAATTCACTCATATTTATTTGATCGCTGTAGGTCGACTTGTTTGGCAGATATCGAAGAAACCGTTCAGCATGTTGTTGGTTTTTTTGTATCTAAAACAAAAATCTATTAATGCTATTTTATAGATAATTTAATGTAGAATTCACTCATATTTATTTGATCGCTGTAGGTCAACTGGTTTGGCAGATATCGAAGAAACCGTTCAGCATGTGGTTGGTTTTTTTGTATCTGAAACCAAAATCTATTAATGCTATTTTATAGATAATTTAATGTAGAATTCAGTCATATTTATTTTATCGCTGTAGGTCAACTGGTTTGGCAGATATCGAAGAAATAGTGCACGATAATGTTGGTTTTTTTTTGTATCTAAAATTAAAATCTATTAGTGCAACTTTATAGATAATTTAATCTAGAATTCAGTCATATTTATTTTATCGCTGTAGGTCAACTGGTTTGGCAGATATCGAAGAAATAGTGCAGGATAATGTTGGTTTTTTTTTGTATCTAAAATTAAAATCTATTAATGCAACTTTATAGATAATTTAATCTAGAATTCAGTCATATTTATTTTATCGCTGTAGGTCAACTGGTTTGGCAGATATCGAAGAAATAGTGCACGATAATGTTGGTTTTTTTTGTATCTAAAATTAAAATCTATTAATGCAACTTTATAGATAATTTAATCTAGAATTCAGTCATATTTATTTTATCGCTGTAGGTCAACTGGTTTGGCAGATATCGAAGAAATAGTGCACGATAATGTTGGTTTTTTTTGTATCTAAAATTAAAATCTATTAATGCAACTTTATAGATAATTTAATCTAGAATTCATTCATATTTATTTTATCGCTGTAGGTCAACTGGTTTGGCAGATATCGAAGAAATAGTGCAGGATAATGTTGGTTTTTTTTTTGTATCTAAAATTAAAATCTATTAATGCAACTTTATAGATAATTTAATCTAGAATTCAGTCATATTTATTTTATCGCTGTAGGTCAACTGGTTTGGCAGATATCGAAGAAATAGTGCAGGATAATGTTGGTTTTTTTTGTATCTAAAATTAAAATCTATTAATGCAACTTTATAGATAATTTAATCTAGAATTCAGTCATATTTATTTTATCGCTGTAGGTCAACTGGTTTGGCAGATATCGAAGAAATAGTGCAGGATAATGTTGGTTTTTTTTTGTATCTAAAATTAAAATCTATTAATGCAACTTTATAGATAATTTAATCTAGAATTCAGTCATATTTATTTTATCGCTGTAGGTCAACTGGTTTGGCAGATATCGAAGAAATAGTGCAGGATAATGTTGGTTTTTTTTTGTATCTAAAATTAAAATCTATTAATGCAACTTTATAGATAATTTAATCTAGAATTCAGTCATATTTATTTTATCGCTGTAGGTCAACTGGTTTGGCAGATATCGAAGAAATAGTGCAGGATAATGTTGGTTTTTTTTTGTATCTAAAATTAAAATCTATTAATGCAACTTTATAGATAATTTAATCTAGAATTCAGTCATATTTATTTTATCGCTGTAGGTCAACTGGTTTGGCAGATATCGAAGAAATAGTGCAGGATAATGTTGGTTTTTGTTTGTATCTAAAATTAAAATCTATTAATGCAACTTTATAGATAATTTAATCTAGAATTCAGTCATATTTATTTTATCGCTGTAGGTCAACTGGTTTGGCAGATATCGAAGAAATAGTGCAGGATAATGTTGGTTTTTTTTTTGTATCTAAAATTAAAATCTATTAATGCAACTTTATAGATAATTTAATCTAGAATTCAGTCATATTTATTTTATCGCTGTAGGTCAACTGGTTTGGCAGATATCGAAGAAATAGTGCACGATAATGTTGGTTTTTTTTGTATCTAAAATTAAAATCTATTAATGCAACTTTATAGATAATTTAATGTAGAATTCAGTCATATTTATTTTATCGCTGTAGGTCAACTGGTTTGGCAGATATCGAAGAAATAGTGCACGATAATGTTGGTTTTTTTTTGTATCTAAAATTAAAATCTATTAATGCAACTTTATAGATAATTTAATCTAGAATTCAGTCATATTTATTTTATCGCTGTAGGTCAACTGGTTTGGCAGATATCGAAGAAATAGTGCAGGATAATGTTGGTTTTTTTTTGTATCTAAAATTAAAATCTATTAATGCAACTTTATAGATAATTTAATCTAGAATTCAGTCATATTTATTTTATCGCTGTAGGTCAACTGGTTTGGCAGATATCGAAGAAATAGTGCACGATAATGTTGGTTTTTTTTTGTATCTAAAATTAAAATCTATTAATGCAACTTTATAGATAATTTAATCTAGAATTCAGTCATATTTATTTTATCGCTGTAGGTCAACTGGTTTGGCAGATATCGAAGAAATAGTGCACGATAATGTTGGTTTTTTTTGTATCTAAAATTAAAATCTATTAATGCAACTTTATAGATAATTTAATCTAGAATTCAGTCATATTTATTTTATCGCTGTAGGTCAACTGGTTTGGCAGATATCGAAGAAATAGTGCACGATAATGTTGGTTTTTTTTTGTATCTAAAATTAAAATCTATTAATGCAACTTTATAGATAATTTAATCTAGAATTCAGCCATATTTATTTTATCGCTGTAGGTCAACTGGTTTGGCAGATATCGAAGAAATAGTGCAGGATAATGTTGGTTTTTTTTTGTATCTAAAATTAAAATCTATTAATGCAACTTTATAGATAATTTAATCTAGAATTCAGTCATATTTATTTTATCGCTGTAGGTCAACTGGTTTGGCAGATATCGAAGAAATAGTGCAGGATAATGTTGTTTTTTTTTGTATCTAAAATTAAAATCTATTAATGCAACTTTATAGATAATTTAATCTAGAATTCAGTCATATTTATTTTATCGCTGTAGGTCAACTGGTTTGGCAGATATCGAAGAAATAGTGCTGGATAATGTTGGTTTTTTTTTGTATCTAAAATTAAAATCTATTAATGCAACTTTATAGATAATTTAATCTAGAATTCAGTCATATTTATTTTATCGCTGTAGGTCAACTGGTTTGGCAGATATCGAAGAAATAGTGCAGGATAATGTTGGTTTTTTTTGTATCTAAAATTAAAATCTATTAATGCAACTTTATAGATAATTTAATCTAGAATTCAGTCATATTTATTTTATCGCTGTAGGTCAACTGGTTTGGCAGATATCGAAGAAATAGTGCAGGATAATGTTGGTTTTTTTTTGTATCTAAAATTAAAATCTATTAATGCAACTTTATAGATAATTTAATCTAGAATTCAGTCATATTTATTTTATCGCTGTAGGTCAACTGGTTTGGCAGATATCGAAGAAATAGTGCACGATAATGTTGGTTTTTTTTTTGTATCTAAAATTAAAATCTATTAATGCAACTTTATAGATAATTTAATCTAGAATTCAGTCATATTTATTTTATCGCTGTAGGTCAACTGGTTTGGCAGATATCGAAGAAATAGTGCAGGATAATGTTGGTTTTTTTTTGTATCTAAAATTAAAATCTATTAATGCAACTTTATAGATAATTTAATCTAGAATTCAGTCATATTTATTTTATCGCTGTAGGTCAACTGGTTTGGCAGATATCGAAGAAATAGTGCAGGATAATGTTGGTTTTTTTTTGTATCTAAAATTAAAATCTATTAATGCAACTTTATAGATAATTTAATCTAGAATTCAGTCATATTTATTTTATCGCTGTAGGTCAACTGGTTTGGCAGATATCGAAGAAATAGTGCACGATAATGTTGGTTTTTTTTTGTATCTAAAATTAAAATCTATTAATGCAACTTTATAGATAATTTAATCTAGAATTCAGTCATATTTATTTTATCGCTGTAGGTCAACTGGTTTGGCAGATATCGAAGAAATAGTGCAGGATAATGTTGGTTTTTTTTTGTATCTAAAATTAAAATCTATTAATGCAACTTTATAGATAATTTAATCTAGAATTCAGTCATATTTATTTTATCGCTGTAGGTCAACTGGTTTGGCAGATATCGAAGAAATAGTGCAGGATAATGTTGGTTTTTTTTGTATCTAAAATTAAAATCTATTAATGCAACTTTATAGATAATTTAATCTAGAATTCAGTCATATTTATTTTATCGCTGTAGGTCAACTGGTTTGGCAGATATCGAAGAAATAGTGCAGGATAATGTTGGTTTTTTTTGTATCTAAAATTAAAATCTATTAATGCAACTTTATAGATAATTTAATCTAGAATTCAGTCATATTTATTTTATCGCTGTAGGTCAACTGGTTTGGCAGATATCGAAGAAATAGTGCAGGATAATGTTGGTTTTTTTTGTATCTAAAATTAAAATCTATTAATGCAACTTTATAGATAATTTAATCTAGAATTCAGTCATATTTATTTTATCGCTGTAGGTCAACTGGTTTGGCAGATATCGAAGAAATAGTGCAGGATAATGTTGGTTTTTTTTGTATCTAAAATTAAAATCTATTATGCAACTTTATAGATAATTTAATCTAGAATTCAGTCATATTTATTTTATCGCTGTAGGTCAACTGGTTTGGCAGATATCGAAGAAATAGTGCACGATAATGTTGGTTTTTTTTTGTATCTAAAATTAAAATCTATCAATGCAACTTTATAGATAATTTAATCTAGAATTCAGTCATATTTATTTTATCGCTGTAGGTCAACTGGTTTGGCAGATATCGAAGAAATAGTGCAGGATAATGTTGGTTTTTTTTTGTATCTAAAATTAAAATCTATTAATGCAACTTTATAGATAATTTAATCTAGAATTCAGTCATATTTATTTTATCGCTGTAGGTCAACTGGTTTGGCAGATATCGAAGAAATAGTGCAGGATAATGTTGGTTTTTTTTGTATCTAAAATTAAAATCTATTAATGCAACTTTATAGATAATTTAATCTAGAATTCAGTCATATTTATTTTATCGCTGTAGGTCAACTGGTTTGGCAGATATCGAAGAAATAGTGCACGATAATGTTGGTTTTTTTTGTATCTAAAATTAAAATCTATTAATGCAACTTTATAGATAATTTAATCTAGAATTCAGTCATATTTATTTTATCGCTGTAGGTCAACTGGTTTGGCAGATATCGAAGAAATAGTGCACGATAATGTTGGTTTTTTTTTGTATCTAAAATTAAAATCTATTAATGCAACTTTATAGATAATTTAATCTAGAATTCAGTCATATTTATTTTATCGCTGTAGGTCAACTGGTTTGGCAGATATCGAAGAAATAGTGCACGATAATGTTGGTTTTTTTTTGTATCTAAAATTAAAATCTATTAATGCAACTTTATAGATAATTTAATCTAGAATTCAGTCATATTTATTTTATCGCTGTAGGTCAACTGGTTTGGCAGATATCGAAGAAATAGTGCAGGATAATGTTGGTTTTTTTTTGTATCTAAAATTAAAATCTATTAATGCAACTTTATAGATAATTTAATCTAGAATTCAGTCATATTTATTTTATCGCTGTAGGTCAACTGGTTTGGCAGATATCGAAGAAATAGTGCAGGATAATGTTGGTTTTTTTTGTATCTAAAATTAAAATCTATTAATGCAACTTTATAGATAATTTAATCTAGAATTCAGTCATATTTATTTTATCGCTGTAGGTCAACTGGTTTGGCAGATATCGAAGAAATAGTGCAGGATAATGTTGGTTTTTTTTGTATCTAAAATTAAAATCTATTAATGCAACTTTATAGATAATTTAATCTAGAATTCAGTCATATTTATTTTATCGCTGTAGGTCAACTGGTTTGGCAGATATCGAAGAAATAGTGCAGGATAATGTTGGTTTTTTTTTGTATCTAAAATTAAAATCTATTAATGCAACTTTATAGATAATTTAATCTAGAATTCAGTCATATTTATTTTATCGCTGTAGGTCAACTGGTTTGGCAGATATCGAAGAAATAGTGCAGGATAATGTTGGTTTTTGTTTGTATCTAAAATTAAAATCTATTAATGCAACTTTATAGATAATTTAATCTAGAATTCAGTCATATTTATTTTATCGCTGTAGGTCAACTGGTTTGGCAGATATCGAAGAAATAGTGCAGGATAATGTTGGTTTTTTTTGTATCTAAAATTAAAATCTATTAATGCAACTTTATAGATAATTTAATCTAGAATTCAGTCATATTTATTTTATCGCTGTAGGTCAACTGGTTTGGCAGATATCGAAGAAATAGTGCACGATAATGTTGGTTTTTTTTTGTATCTAAAATTAAAATCTATTAATGCAACTTTATAGATAATTTAATCTAGAATTCAGTCATATTTATTTTATCGCTGTAGGTCAACTGGTTTGGCAGATATCGAAGAAATAGTGCACGATAATGTTGGTTTTTTTTGTATCTAAAATTAAAATCTATTAATGCAACTTTATAGATAATTTAATCTAGAATTCAGTCATATTTATTTTATCGCTGTAGGTCAACTGGTTTGGCAGATATCGAAGAAATAGTGCAGGATAATGTTGGTTTTTTTTTTGTATCTAAAATTAAAATCTATTAATGCAACTTTATAGATAATTTAATCTAGAATTCAGTCATATTTATTTTATCGCTGTAGGTCAACTGGTTTGGCAGATATCGAAGAAATAGTGCACGATAATGTTGGTTTTTTTTGTATCTAAAATTAAAATCTATTAATGCAACTTTATAGATAATTTAATCTAGAATTCAGTCATATTTATTTTATCGCTGTAGGTCAACTGGTTTGGCAGATATCGAAGAAATAGTGCACGATAATGTTGGTTTTTTTTTGTATCTAAAATTAAAATCTATTAATGCAACTTTATAGATAATTTAATCTAGAATTCAGTCATATTTATTTTATCGCTGTAGGTCAACTGGTTTGGCAGATATCGAAGAAATAGTGCAGGATAATGTTGGTTTTTTTTTGTATCTAAAATTAAAATCTATTAATGCAACTTTATAGATAATTTAATCTAGAATTCAGTCATATTTATTTTATCGCTGTAGGTCAACTGGTTTGGCAGATATCGAAGAAATAGTGCAGGATAATGTTGGTTTTTTTTGTATCTAAAATTAAAATCTATTAATGCAACTTTATAGATAATTTAATCTAGAATTCAGTCATATTTATTTTATCGCTGTAGGTCAACTGGTTTGGCAGATATCGAAGAAATAGTGCACGATAATGTTGGTTTTTTTTGTATCTAAAATTAAAATCTATTAATGCAACTTTATAGATAATTTAATCTAGAATTCAGTCATATTTATTTTATCGCTGTAGGTCAACTGGTTTGGCAGATATCGAAGAAATAGTGCACGATAATGTTGGTTTTTTTTTGTATCTAAAATTAAAATCTATTAATGCAACTTTATAGATAATTTAATCTAGAATTCAGTCATATTTATTTTATCGCTGTAGGTCAACTGGTTTGGCAGATATCGAAGAAATAGTGCAGGATAATGTTGGTTTTTTTTGTATCTAAAATTAAAATCTATTAATGCAACTTTATAGATAATTTAATCTAGAATTCAGTCATATTTATTTTATCGCTTGTAGGTCAACTGGTTTGGCAGATATCGAAGAAATAGTGCAGGATAATGTTGGTTTTTTTTGTATCTAAAATTAAAATCTATTAATGCAACTTTATAGATAATTTAATCTAGAATTCAGTCATATTTATTTTATCGCTGTAGGTCAACTGGTTTGGCAGATATCGAAGAAATAGTGCAGGATAATGTTGGTTTTTTTTTGTATCTAAAATTAAAATCTATTAATGCAACTTTATAGATAATTTAATCTAGAATTCAGTCATATTTATTTTATCGCTGTAGGTCAACTGGTTTGGCAGATATCGAAGAAATAGTGCAGGATAATGTTGGTTTTTTTTGTATCTAAAATTAAAATCTATTAATGCAACTTTATAGATAATTTAATCTAGAATTCAGTCATATTTATTTTATCGCTGTAGGTCAACTGGTTTGGCAGATATCGAAGAAATAGTGCAGGATAATGTTGGTTTTTTTTTTGTATCTAAAATTAAAATCTATTAATGCAACTTTATAGATAATTTAATCTAGAATTCAGTCATATTTATTTTATCGCTGTAGGTCAACTGGTTTGGCAGATATCGAAGAAATAGTGCAGGATAATGTTGTTTTTTTTTGTATCTAAAATTAAAATCTATTAATGCAACTTTATAGATAATTTAATCTAGAATTCAGTCATATTTATTTTATCGCTGTAGGTCAACTGGTTTGGCAGATATCGAAGAAATAGTGCAGGATAATGTTGGTTTTTTTTGTATCTAAAATTAAAATCTATTAATGCAACTTTATAGATAATTTAATCTAGAATTCAGTCATATTTATTTTATCGCTGTAGGTCAACTGGTTTGGCAGATATCGAAGAAATAGTGCACGATAATGTTGGTTTTTTTTGTATCTAAAATTAAAATCTATTAATGCAACTTTATAGATAATTTAATCTAGAATTCAGTCATATTTATTTTATCGCTGTAGGTCAACTGGTTTGGCAGATATCGAAGAAATAGTGCAGGATAATGTTGGTTTTTTTTTGTATCTAAAATTAAAATCTATTAATGCAACTTTATAGATAATTTAATCTAGAATTCAGTCATATTTATTTTATCGCTGTAGGTCAACTGGTTTGGCAGATATCGAAGAAATAGTGCACGATAATGTTGGTTTTTTTTTGTATCTAAAATTAAAATCTATTAATGCAACTTTATAGATAATTTAATCTAGAATTCAGTCATATTTATTTTATCGCTGTAGGTCAACTGGTTTGGCAGATATCGAAGAAATAGTGCACGATAATGTTGGTTTTTTTTTGTATCTAAAATTAAAATCTATTAATGCAACTTTATAGATAATTTAATCTAGAATTCAGTCATATTTATTTTATCGCTGTAGGTCAACTGGTTTGGCAGATATCGAAGAAATAGTGCACGATAATGTTGGTTTTTTTTTGTATCTAAAATTAAAATCTATTAATGCAACTTTATAGGTAATTTAATCTAGAATTTAGTCATATTTATTTTATCGCTGTAGGTCAACTGGTTTGGCAGATATCGAAGAAATAGTGCAGGATAATGTTGGTTTTTTTTTGTATCTAAAATTAAAATCTATTAATGCAACTTTATAGATAATTTAATCTAGAATTCAGTCATATTTATTTTATCGCTGTAGGTCAACTGGTTTGGCAGATATCGAAGAAATAGTGCACGATAATGTTGGTTTTTTTTGTATCTAAAATTAAAATCTATTAATGCAACTTTATAGATAATTTAATCTAGAATTCAGTCATATTTATTTTATCGCTGTAGGTCAACTGGTTTGGCAGATATCGAAGAAATAGTGCACGATAATGTTGGTTTTTTTTGTATCTAAAATTAAAATCTATTAATGCAACTTTATAGATAATTTAATCTAGAATTCAGTCATATTTATTTTATCGCTGTAGGTCAACTGGTTTGGCAGATATCGAAGAAATAGTGCACGATAATGTTGGTTTTTTTTTGTATCTAAAATTAAAATCTATTAATGCAACTTTATAGATAATTTAATCTAGAATTCAGTCATATTTATTTTATCGCTGTAGGTCAACTGGTTTGGCAGATATCGAAGAAATAGTGCACGATAATGTTGGTTTTTTTTTGTATCTAAAATTAAAATCTATTAATGCAACTTTATAGATAATTTAATCTAGAATTCAGTCATATTTATTTTATCGCTGTAGGTCAACTGGTTTGGCAGATATCGAAGAAATAGTGCACGATAATGTTGGTTTTTTTTTGTATCTAAAATTAAAATCTATTAATGCAACTTTATAGATAATTTAATCTAGAATTCAGTCATATTTATTTTATCGCTGTAGGTCAACTGGTTTGGCAGATATCGAAGAAATAGTGCACGATAATGTTGGTTTTTTTTTGTATCTAAAATTAAAATCTATTAATGCAACTTTATAGGTAATTTAATCTAGAATTTAGTCATATTTATTTTATCGCTGTAGGTCAACTGGTTTGGCAGATATCGAAGAAATAGTGCAGGATAATGTTGGTTTTTTTTTGTATCTAAAATTAAAATCTATTAATGCAACTTTATAGATAATTTAATCTAGAATTCAGTCATATTTATTTTATCGCTGTAGGTCAACTGGTTTGGCAGATATCGAAGAAATAGTGCACGATAATGTTGGTTTTTTTTTGTATCTAAAATTAAAATCTATTAATGCAACTTTATAGATAATTTAATCTAGAATTCAGTCATATTTATTTTATCGCTGTAGGTCAACTGGTTTGGCAGATATCGAAGAAATAGTGCACGATAATGTTGGTTTTTTTTGTATCTAAAATTAAAATCTATTAATGCAACTTTATAGATAATTTAATCTAGAATTCAGTCATATTTATTTTATCGCTGTAGGTCAACTGGTTTGGCAGATATCGAAGAAATAGTGCACGATAATGTTGGTTTTTTTTTGTATCTAAAATTAAAATCTATTAATGCAACTTTATAGATAATTTAATCTAGAATTCAGTCATATTTATTTTATCGCTGTAGGTCAACTGGTTTGGCAGATATCGAAGAAATAGTGCACGATAATGTTGGTTTTTTTTTGTATCTAAAATTAAAATCTATTAATGCAACTTTATAGGTAATTTAATCTAGAATTTAGTCATATTTATTTTATCGCTGTAGGTCAACTGGTTTGGCAGATATCGAAGAAATAGTGCAGGATAATGTTGGTTTTTTTTTGTATCTAAAATTAAAATCTATTAATGCAACTTTATAGATAATTTAATCTAGAATTCAGTCATATTTATTTTATCGCTGTAGGTCAACTGGTTTGGCAGATATCGAAGAAATAGTGCACGATAATGTTGGTTTTTTTTTGTATCTAAAATTAAAATCTATTAATGCAACTTTATAGATAATTTAATCTAGAATTCAGTCATATTTATTTTATCGCTGTAGGTTTGGCAGATATCGAAGAAATAGTGCACGATAATGTTGGTTTTTTTTGTATCTAAAATTAAAATCTATTAATGCAACTTTATAGATAATTTAATCTAGAATTCAGTCATATTTATTTTATCGCTGTAGGTCAACTGGTTTGGCAGATATCGAAGAAATAGTGCAGGATAATGTTGGTTTTTTTTTGTATCTAAAATTAAAATCTATTAATGCAACTTTATAGATAATTTAATCTAGAATTCAGTCATATTTATTTTATCGCTGTAGGTCAACTGGTTTGGCAGATATCGAAGAAATAGTGCACGATAATGTTGGTTTTTTTTTGTATCTAAAATTAAAATCTATTAATGCAACTTTATAGATAATTTAATCTAGAATTCAGTCATATTTATTTTATCGCTGTAGGTCAACTGGTTTGGCAGATATCGAAGAAATAGTGCACGATAATGTTGGTTTTTTTTTGTATCTAAAATTAAAATCTATTAATGCAACTTTATAGATAATTTAATCTAGAATTCAGTCATATTTATTTTATCGCTGTAGGTCAACTGGTTTGGCAGATATCGAAGAAATAGTGCAGGATAATGTTGGTTTTTTTTTGTATCTAAAATTAAAATCTATTAATGCAACTTTATAGATAATTTAATCTAGAATTCAGTCATATTTATTTTATCGCTGTAGGTCAACTGGTTTGGCAGATATCGAAGAAATAGTGCACGATAATGTTGGTTTTTTTTTGTATCTAAAATTAAAATCTATTAATGCAACTTTATAGTAATTTAATCTAGAATTCAGTCATATTTATTTTATCGCTGTAGGTCAACTGGTTTGGCAGATATCGAAGAAATAGTGCAGGATAATGTTGGTTTTTTTTTTGTATCTAAAATTAAAATCTATTAATGCAACTTTATAGATAATTTAATCTAGAATTCAGTCATATTTATTTTATCGCTGTAGGTCAACTGGTTTGGCAGATATCGAAGAAATAGTGCAGGATAATGTTGGTTTTTTTTTGTATCTAAAATTAAAATCTATTAATGCAACTTTATAGATAATTTAATCTAGAATTCAGTCATATTTATTTTATCGCTGTAGGTCAACTGGTTTGGCAGATATCGAAGAAATAGTGCAGGATAATGTTGGTTTTTTTTTGTATCTAAAATTAAAATCTATTAATGCAACTTTATAGATAATTTAATCTAGAATTCAGTCATATTTATTTTATCTCTGTAGGTCAACTGGTTTGGCAGATATCGAAGAAATAGTGTACGATAATGTTTGTTTTTTTTTTGTATCTAAAATTAAAATCTATTAATGCAACTTTATAGATAATTTAATCTAGAATTCAGTCATATTTATTTTATCGCTGTAGGTCAACTGGTTTGGCAGATATCGAAGAAATAGTGCAGGATAATGTTGGTTTTTTTTGTATCTAAAATTAAAATCTATTAATGCAACTTTATAGATAATTTAATCTAGAATTCAGTCATATTTATTTTATCGCTGTAGGTCAACTGGTTTGGCAGATATCGAAGAAATAGTGCAGGATAATGTTGGTTTTTTTTTGTATCTAAAATTAAAATCTATTAATGCAACTTTATAGATAATTTAATCTAGAATTCAGTCATATTTATTTTATCGCTGTAGGTCAACTGGTTTGGCAGATATCGAAGAAATAGTGCACGATAATGTTGGTTTTTTTTTTGTATCTAAAATTAAAATCTATTAATGCAACTTTATAGATAATTTAATCTAGAATTCAGTCATATTTATTTTATCGCTGTAGGTCAACTGGTTTGGCAGATATCGAAGAAATAGTGCACGATAATGTTGGTTTTTTTTGTATCTAAAATTAAAATCTATTAATGCAACTTTATAGATAATTTAATCTAGAATTCAGTCATATTTATTTTATCGCTGTAGGTCAACTGGTTTGGCAGATATCGAAGAAATAGTGCACGGATAATGTTGGTTTTTTTTTGTATCTAAAATTAAAATCTATTAATGCAACTTTATAGATAATTTAATCTAGAATTAGTCATATTTATTTTATCGCTGTAGGTCAACTGGTTTGGCAGATATCGAAGAAATAGTGCAGGATAATGTTGGTTTTTTTTTGTATCTAAAATTAAAATCTATTAATGCAACTTTATAGATAATTTAATCTAGAATTCAGTCATATTTATTTTATCGCTGTAGGTCAACTGGTTTGGCAGATATCGAAGAAATAGTGCACGATAATGTTGGTTTTTTTTTTGTATCTAAAATTAAAATCTATTAATGCAACTTTATAGATAATTTAATCTAGAATTCAGTCATATTTATTTTATCGCTGTAGGTCAACTGGTTTGGCAGATATCGAAGAAATAGTGCACGATAATGTTGGTTTTTTTTGTATCTAAAATTAAAATCTATTAATGCAACTTTATAGATAATTTAATCTAGAATTCAGTCATATTTATTTTATCGCTGTAGGTCAACTGGTTTGGCAGATATCGAAGAAATAGTGCAGGATAATGTTGGTTTTTTTTTGTATCTAAAATTAAAATCTATTAATGCAACTTTATAGATAATTTAATCTAGAATTCAGTCATATTTATTTTATCGCTGTAGGTCAACTGGTTTGGCAGATATCGAAGAAATAGTGCAGGATAATGTTGGTTTTTTTTTGTATCTAAAATTAAAATCTATTAATGCAACTTTATAGATAATTTAATCTAGAATTCAGTCATATTTATTTTATCGCTGTAGGTCAACTGGTTTGGCAGATATCGAAGAAATAGTGCAGGATAATGTTGGTTTTTTTTGTATCTAAAATTAAAATCTATTAATGCAACTTTATAGATAATTTAATCTAGAATTCAGTCATATTTATTTTATCGCTGTAGGTCAACTGGTTTGGCAGATATCGAAGAAATAGTGCAGGATAATGTTGGTTTTTTTTTGTATCTAAAATTAAAATCTATTAATGCAACTTTATAGATAATTTAATCTAGAATTCAGTCATATTTATTTTATCGCTGTAGGTCAACTGGTTTGGCAGATATCGAAGAAATAGTGCACGATAATGTTGGTTTTTTTTTGTATCTAAAATTAAAATCTATTAATGCAACTTTATAGGTAATTTAATCTAGAATTTAGTCATATTTATTTTATCGCTGTAGGTCAACTGGTTTGGCAGATATCGAAGAAATAGTGCAGGATAATGTTGGTTTTTTTTTTGTATCTAAAATTAAAATCTATTAATGCAACTTTATAGATAATTTAATCTAGAATTCAGTCATATTTATTTTATCGCTGTAGGTCAACTGGTTTGGCAGATATCGAAGAAATAGTGCAGGATAATGTTGGTTTTTTTTTTGTATCTAAATTAAAATCTATTAATGCAACTTTATAGATAATTTAATCTAGAATTCAGTCATATTTATTTTATCGCTGTAGGTCAACTGGTTTGGCAGATATCGAAGAAATAGTGCAGGATAATGTTGGTTTTTTTTGTATCTAAAATTAAAATCTATTAATGCAACTTTATAGATAATTTAATCTAGAATTCAGTCATATTTATTTTATCGCTGTAGGTCAACTGGTTTGGCAGATATCGAAGAAATAGTGCACGATAATGTTGGTTTTTTTTTTGTATCTAAAATTAAAATCTATTAATGCAACTTTATAGATAATTTAATCTAGAATTCAGTCATATTTATTTTATCGCTGTAGGTCAACTGGTTTGGCAGATATCGAAGAAATAGTGCAGGATAATGTTGGTTTTTTTTGTATCTAAAATTAAAATCTATTAATGCAACTTTATAGATAATTTTATCTAGAATTCAGTCATATTTATTTTATCGCTGTAGGTCAACTGGTTTGGCAGATATCGAAGAAATAGTGCAGGATAATGTTGGTTTTTTTTTGTATCTAAAATTAAAATCTATTAATGCAACTTTATAGATAATTTAATCTAGAATTCAGTCATATTTATTTTATCGCTGTAGGTCAACTGGTTTGGCAGATATCGAAGAAATAGTGCACGATAATGTTGGTTTTTTTTTGTATCTAAAATTAAAATCTATTAATGCAACTTTATAGATAATTTAATCTAGAATTCAGTCATATTTATTTTATCGCTGTAGGTCAACTGGTTTGGCAGATATCGAAGAAATAGTGCACGATAATGTTGGTTTTTTTTTGTATCTAAAATTAAAATCTATTAATGCAACTTTATAGATAATTTAATCTAGAATTCAGTCATATTTATTTTATCGCTGTAGGTCAACTGGTTTGGCAGATATCGAAGAAATAGTGCAGGATAATGTTGGTTTTTTTTTTGTATCTAAAATTAAAATCTATTAATGCAACTTTATAGGTAATTTAATCTAGAATTTAGTCATATTTATTTTATCGCTGTAGGTCAACTGGTTTGGCAGATATCGAAGAAATAGTGCAGGATAATGTTGGTTTTTTTTTTGTATCTAAAATTAAAATCTATTAATGCAACTTTATAGATAATTTAATCTAGAATTCAGTCATATTTATTTTATCGCTGTAGGTCAACTGGTTTGGCAGATATCGAAGAAATAGTGCACGATAATGTTGGTTTTTTTTTGTATCTAAAATTAAAATCTATTAATGCAACTTTATAGATAATTTAATCTAGAATTCAGTCATATTTATTTTATCGCTGTAGGTCAACTGGTTTGGCAGATATCGAAGAAATAGTGCACGATAATGTTGGTTTTTTTTGTATCTAAAATTAAAATCTATTAATGCAACTTTATAGATAATTTAATCTAGAATTCAGTCATATTTATTTTATCGCTGTAGGTCAACTGGTTTGGCAGATATCGAAGAAATAGTGCAGGATAATGTTGGTTTTTTTTTGTATCTAAAATTAAAATCTATTAATGCAACTTTATAGATAATTTAATCTAGAATTCAGTCATATTTATTTTATCGCTGTAGGTCAACTGGTTTGGCAGATATCGAAGAAATAGTGCAGGATAATGTTGGTTTTTTTTTGTATCTAAAATTAAAATCTATTAATGCAACTTTATAGATAATTTAATCTAGAATTCAGTCATATTTATTTTATCGCTGTAGGTCAACTGGTTTGGCAGATATCGAAGAAATAGTGCACGATAATGTTGGTTTTTTTTTGTATCTAAAATTAAAATCTATTAATGCAACTTTATAGTAATTTAATCTAGAATTTAGTCATATTTATTTTATCGCTGTAGGTCAACTGGTTTGGCAGATATCGAAGAAATAGTGCAGGATAATGTTGGTTTTTTTTTTGTATCTAAAATTAAAATCTATTAATGCAACTTTATAGATAATTTAATCTAGAATTCAGTCATATTTATTTTATCGCTGTAGGTCAACTGGTTTGGCAGATATCGAAGAAATAGTGCAGGATAATGTTGGTTTTTTTTTGTATCTAAATTAAAATCTATTAATGCAACTTTATAGGTAATTTAATCTAGAATTCAGTCATATTTATTTTATCGCTGTAGGTCAACTGGTTTGGCAGATATCGAAGAAATAGTGCAGGATAATGTTGGTTTTTTTTTGTATCTAAAATTAAAATCTATTAATGCAACTTTATAGATAATTTAATCTAGAATTCAGTCATATTTATTTTATCGCTGTAGGTCAACTGGTTTGGCAGATATCGAAGAAATAGTGCACGATAATGTTGGTTTTTTTTTTGTATCTAAAATTAAAATCTATTAATGCAACTTTATAGATAATTTAATCTAGAATTCAGTCATATTTATTTTATCGCTGTAGGTCAACTGGTTTGGCAGATATCGAAGAAATAGTGCACGATAATGTTGGTTTTTTTTTTGTATCTAAAATTAAAATCTATTAATGCAACTTTATAGATAATTTAATCTAGAATTCAGTCATATTTATTTTATCGCTGTAGGTCAACTGGTTGGCAGATATCGAAGAAATAGTGCAGGATATGTTGGTTTTTTTTTGTATCTAAAATTAAAATCTATTAATACAACTTTATAGATAATTTAATCTAGAATTCAGTCATATTTATTTTATCGCTGTAGGTCAACTGGTTTGGCAGATATCGAAGAAATAGTGCAGGATAATGTTGGTTTTTTTTTGTATCTAAAATTAAAATCTATTAATGCAACTTTATAGATAATTTAATCTAGAATTCAGTCATATTTATTTTATCGCTGTAGGTCAACTGGTTTGGCAGATATCGAAGAAATAGTGCACGATAATGTTAGTTTTTTTTTGTATCTAAAATTAAAATCTATTAATGCAACTTTATAGGTAATTTAATCTAGAATTTAGTCATATTTATTTTATTGCTGTAGGTCAACTGGTTTGGCAGATATCGAAGAAATAGTGCAGGATAATGTTGGTTTTTTTTTTGTATCTAAAATTAAAATCTATTAATGCAACTTTATAGATAATTTAATCTAGAATTCAGTCATATTTATTTTATCGCTGTAGGTCAACTGGTTTGGCAGATATCGAAGAAATAGTGCAGGATAATGTTGGTTTTTTTTTGTATCTAAATTAAAATCTATTAATGCAACTTTATAGATAATTTAATCTAGAATTCAGTCATATTTATTTTATCGCTGTAGGTCAACTGGTTTGGCAGATATCGAAGAAATAGTGCAGGATAATGTTGGTTTTTTTTGTATCTAAAATTAAAATCTATTAATGCAACTTTATAGATAATTTAATCTAGAATTCAGTCATATTTATTTTATCGCTGTAGGTCAACTGGTTTGGCAGATATCGAAGAAATAGTGTACGATAATGTTTGTTTTTTTTTGTATCTAAAATTAAAATCTATTAATGCAACTTTATAGATAATTTAATCTAGAATTCAGTCATATTTATTTTATCGCTGTAGGTCAACTGGTTTGGCAGATATCGAAGAAATAGTGCACGATAATGTTGGTTTTTTTTTGTATCTAAAATTAAAATCTATTAATGCAACTTTATAGATAATTTAATCTAGAATTCAGTCATATTTATTTTATCGCTGTAGGTCAACTGGTTTGGCAGATATCGAAGAAATAGTGCACGATAATGTTTTTTTTTTTGTATCTAAAATTAAAATCTATTAATGCAACTTTATAGATAATTTAATCTAGAATTCAGTCATATTTATTTTATCGCTGTAGGTCAACTCGTTTGGCAGATATCGAAGAAATAGTGCAGGATAATGTTGGTTTTTTTTGTATCTAAAATTAAAATCTATTAATGCAACTTTATAGATAATTTAATCTAGAATTCAGTCATATTTATTTTATCGCTGTGGGTCAACTGGTTTGGCAGATATCGAAGAAATAGTGCAGGATAATGTTGGTTTTTTTTTGTATCTAAAATTAAAATCTATTAATGCAACTTTATAGATAATTTAATCTAGAATTCAGTCATATTTATTTTATCGCTGTAGGTCAACTGGTTTGGCAGATATCGAAGAAATAGTGCACGATAATGTTGGTTTTTTTTTGTATCTAAAATTAAAATCTATTAATGCAACTTTATAGATAATTTAATCTAGAATTCAGTCATATTTATTTTATCGCTGTAGGTCAACTGGTTTGGCAGATATCGAAGAAATAGTGCACGATAATGTTGGTTTTTTTTTGTATCTCAAATTAAAATCTATTAATGCAACTTTATAGATAATTTAATCTAGAATTCAGTCATATTTATTTTATTGCTGTAGGTCAACTGGTTTGGCAGATATCGCAGAAATAGTGCACGATAATGTTGGTTTTTTTTTGTATCTAAAATTAAAATCTATTAATGCAACTTTATAGATAATTTAATCTAGAATTCAGTCATATTTATTTTATCGCTGTAGGTCAACTGGTTTGGCAGATATCGAAGAAATAGTGCAGGATAATGTTGTTTTTTTTTGTATCTAAAATTAAAATCTTTTAATGCAACTTTATAGATAATTTAATCTAGAATTCAGTCATATTTATTTTATCGCTGTAGGTCAACTGGTTTGGCAGATATCGAAGAAATAGTGCAGGATAATGTTGGTTTTTTTTTGTATCTAAAATTAAAATCTATTAATGCAACTTTATAGATAATTTAATCTAGAATTCAGTCATATTTATTTTATCGCTGTAGGTCAACTGGTTTGGCAGATATCGAAGAAATAGTGCAGGATAATGTTGGTTTTTTTTGTATCTAAAATTAAAATCTATTAATGCAACTTTATAGATAATTTAATCTAGAATTCAGTCATATTTATTTTATCGCTGTAGGTCAACTGGTTTGGCAGATATCGAAGAAATAGTGCACGATAATGTTGGTTTTTTTTTGTATCTAAAATTAAAATCTATTAATGCAACTTTATAGATAATTTAATCTAGAATTCAGTCATATTTATTTTATCGCTGTAGGTCAACTGGTTTGGCAGATATCGAAGAAATAGTGCAGGATAATGTTGTTTTTTTTTGTATCTAAAATTAAAATCTATTAATGCAACTTTATAGATAATTTAATCTAGAATTCAGTCATATTTATTTTATCGCTGTAGGTCAACTGGTTTGGCAGATATCGAAGAAATAGTGCAGGATAATGTTGGTTTTTTTTTGTATCTAAAATTAAAATCTATTAATGCAACTTTATAGATAATTTAATCTAGAATTCAGTCATATTTATTTTATCGCTGTAGGTCAACTGGTTTGGCAGATATCGAAGAAATAGTGCAGGATAATGTTGTTTTTTTTTGTATCTAAAATTAAAATCTATTAATGCAACTTTATAGATAATTTAATCTAGAATTCAGTCATATTTATTTTATCGCTGTAGGTCAACTGGTTTGGCAGATATCGAAGAAATAGTGCAGGATAATGTTGGTTTTTTTTTGTATCTAAAATTAAAATCTATTAATGCAACTTTATAGATAATTTAATCTAGAATTCAGTCATATTTATTTTATCGCTGTAGGTCAACTGGTTTGGCAGATATCGAAGAAATAGTGCAGGATAATGTTGGTTTTTTTTGTATCTAAAATTAAAATCTATTAATGCAACTTTATAGATAATTTAATCTAGAATTCAGTCATATTTATTTTATCGCTGTAGGTCAACTGGTTTGGCAGATATCGAAGAAATAGTGCACGATAATGTTGGTTTTTTTTTGTATCTAAAATTAAAATCTATTAATGCAACTTTATAGATAATTTAATCTAGAATTCAGTCATATTTATTTTATCGCTGTAGGTCAACTGGTTTGGCAGATATCGAAGAAATAGTGCACGATAATGTTTTTTTTTTTGTATCTAAAATTAAAATCTATTAATGCAACTTTATAGATAATTTAATCTAGAATTCAGTCATATTTATTTTATCGCTGTAGGTCAACTCGTTTGGCAGATATCGAAGAAATAGTGCAGGATAATGTTGGTTTTTTTTGTATCTAAAATTAAAATCTATTAATGCAACTTTATAGATAATTTAATCTAGAATTCAGTCATATTTATTTTATCGCTGTGGGTCAACTGGTTTGGCAGATATCGAAGAAATAGTGCAGGATAATGTTGGTTTTTTTTTGTATCTAAAATTAAAATCTATTAATGCAACTTTATAGATAATTTAATCTAGAATTCAGTCATATTTATTTTATCGCTGTAGGTCAACTGGTTTGGCAGATATCGAAGAAATAGTGCACGATAATGTTGGTTTTTTTTTGTATCTAAAATTAAAATCTATTAATGCAACTTTATAGATAATTTAATCTAGAATTCAGTCATATTTATTTTATCGCTGTAGGTCAACTGGTTTGGCAGATATCGAAGAAATAGTGCACGATAATGTTGGTTTTTTTTTGTATCTCAAATTAAAATCTATTAATGCAACTTTATAGATAATTTAATCTAGAATTCAGTCATATTTATTTTATTGCTGTAGGTCAACTGGTTTGGCAGATATCGCAGAAATAGTGCACGATAATGTTGGTTTTTTTTTGTATCTAAAATTAAAATCTATTAATGCAACTTTATAGATAATTTAATCTAGAATTCAGTCATATTTATTTTATCGCTGTAGGTCAACTGGTTTGGCAGATATCGAAGAAATAGTGCAGGATAATGTTGTTTTTTTTTGTATCTAAAATTAAAATCTATTAATGCAACTTTATAGATAATTTAATCTAGAATTCAGTCATATTTATTTTATCGCTGTAGGTCAACTGGTTTGGCAGATATCGAAGAAATAGTGCAGGATAATGTTGGTTTTTTTTTGTATCTAAAATTAAAATCTATTAATGCAACTTTATAGATAATTTAATCTAGAATTCAGTCATATTTATTTTATCGCTGTAGGTCAACTGGTTTGGCAGATATCGAAGAAATAGTGCAGGATAATGTTGGTTTTTTTTGTATCTAAAATTAAAATCTATTAATGCAACTTTATAGATAATTTAATCTAGAATTCAGTCATATTTATTTTATCGCTGTAGGTCAACTGGTTTGGCAGATATCGAAGAAATAGTGCACGATAATGTTGGTTTTTTTTTGTATCTAAAATTAAAATCTATTAATGCAACTTTATAGATAATTTAATCTAGAATTCAGTCATATTTATTTTATCGCTGTAGGTCAACTGGTTTGGCAGATATCGAAGAAATAGTGCAGGATAATGTTGTTTTTTTTTGTATCTAAAATTAAAATCTATTAATGCAACTTTATAGATAATTTAATCTAGAATTCAGTCATATTTATTTTATCGCTGTAGGTCAACTGGTTTGGCAGATATCGAAGAAATAGTGCAGGATAATGTTGGTTTTTTTTTGTATCTAAAATTAAAATCTATTAATGCAACTTTATAGATAATTTAATCTAGAATTCAGTCATATTTATTTTATCGCTGTAGGTCAACTGGTTTGGCAGATATCGAAGAAATAGTGCAGGATAATGTTGGTTTTTTTTGTATCTAAAATTAAAATCTATTAATGCAACTTTATAGATAATTTAATCTAGAATTCAGTCATATTTATTTTATCGCTGTAGGTCAACTGGTTTGGCAGATATCGAAGAAATAGTGCAGGATAATGTTGGTTTTTTTTTGTATCTAAAATTAAAATCTATTAATGCAACTTTATAGATAATTTAATCTAGAATTCAGTCATATTTATTTTATCGCTGTAGGTCAACTGGTTTGGCAGATATCGAAGAAATAGTGCACGATAATGTTGGTTTTTTTTGTATCTAAAATTAAAATCTATTAATGCAACTTTATAGATAATTTAATCTAGAATTCAGTCATATTTATTTTATCGCTGTAGGTCAACTGGTTTGGCAGATATCGAAGAAATAGTGCAGGATAATGTTGGTTTTTTTTGTATCTAAAATTAAAATCTATTAATGCAACTTTATAGATAATTTAATCTAGAATTCAGCCATATTTATTTAATCGCTGTAGGTCAACTGGTTTGGCAGATATCGAAGAAATAGTGCACGATAATGTTGGTTTTTTTTTAATTTATCGAGGGTGTTATGCCCGTACGGTAACTCTTTGTGATTAACTAACAAAATCAACAGCAACAGCAAACCCGCTATCCAGCGATGGAGTGGCTTTTTTCCGCACTGACACCGGCACTGGCACTGGCTGGATTGATTTTTTGATGTATAAACATTTTTGCTCTCGTTGATGTGTGAATATCTTTGCTCTCGGTAGGGGCTAGTTGGAAATATCGAGCGTCAGCGTCATCGTCAGATTTTCAGCATCCGTCATCGTCAGATTTTCAGGTCGGGCGGCAAAAAACCAAAGTTTGAGCTAGGGAGCTGAAATTTATAATATAGACTCTCCATGGGCCCTTGATGCTCATGTGTAAATATTTTTAAAAAATCCGCCCACTGACACTCCCACAATTTAAATTAATGCAACGCTGACGAGCCTACATGCTTACACATCAACTACTCGTATACCGTGAGTGCAGCGTGGCTCACACCTTTTTTTCAACACTTTGTTTTTGTTTTTCCGCAAAATGTGGCACTAGTGACGATAGCTGTTGATCGGTTTGGCGAAACCGACGGGAGCAATTCGCTATAATACGATTTTTGCCACGTCCACTATTTTGTGGTGTTTTTGACAAGA
Source organism: Portevinia maculata (assembly GCA_949715645.1). Taxonomy (NCBI): domain Eukaryota; kingdom Metazoa; phylum Arthropoda; class Insecta; order Diptera; family Syrphidae; genus Portevinia; species Portevinia maculata. The sequence goes on from CATIYB010000042.1 coordinate 76,583, forward strand.
TTAATTACTCTAAAACGAAAACGGCACTATAAGCAAAAAAAGCGAGTGTGCCTTAGACCACACGACTGAAATAAAACTTCTTTAGCTCCATCTATATGTATGCATATATATATATTTTTAAATATGTATATATGTATGTATATATATATATATATATATTTAAATATGTATATATGTATGCATATATATATATTTTTAAATATGTATAATGTATATATCTATAATATACATATACATGTATTTACATATACATACATTACATATATTATTTTTCGACAAATATTTAAATTTATTATGGGTTTTCATTGACAAATTAATATTTGTGAATAGATTTTTTATTTTTATTCATTATTTTAATTATTTTTATTATCGGATATATTAGTAATTACTGTGGTTGATTGTAAGACCGAGACAATAGGTTTATAATATGAGAAATAAGATACATATGTTTTCGAATGAAAATTAGAAAGACACATATTTAGACAGAACTGCATCGAATATTGTTCCATGTCTTGTGGCTAATTTTGGTTATTATTCATTTGTAGAAAGCTAGCCAAGAGTTGTCCATTGTCAGACGAGAAATTAACATTGAAATCTCCTGCTTAAATTATTGGCAACGTATGATAGTTTCCTCCTAATTCTTCAGAGCCTACTCGACCGTAAATCATAAGTATTTTATATAAAAATTTTACAATATTATTAACTGTGTTATTGGGCGAAATGTAAACAAGTATCTCTTGCCTACTCATCTCTACACTATGCAACATATCTACACGCATCGATTTCTGACTGAGATATATATATATATTTCATGCACTGGCTATGAGAGGAAGAGAGAAAGAATATGTGCGCACGCACTGCTCTCTCTTGCTATTACAGAGTGATACAGATGATAGGACTGCACTGTGTCTTAGATATACGAAACGTAACTGGCTATGAGAGAAAGAGAGAAAGGAAATGTGTACTCGCACCTCTCTCTTGCCCCTACAGTGATATACGAAACGTAACTCTATCTCCTTTCTATCTTATATCTCCCTATCAACTTCCGTTCGCCTTGCCCGATCACACTTTTCGTAACGCTTTCGTCACGCATTCACCAGCTTACTCCCCAAGTCAAGCGTGCGTAAAGAAGTTTTACTTCAGAAATATGTAACTAATGTCTTTAAAAAAAGTCGCCTTAAGAACGACTTCTTTCACGCCTCCTTTTGTGGGCGTTTTGGTTTAGTTTAGTTTAGTTTTTTTGCGGAGAGTACAAATAAGACATAGTCTTTTTTAGTACATATAAATAACAAAAATACAAGTGCAGGTGATTTAACATTTTTAACATTAATTTAAATATGACTTAATCTAACTAATTTAAATGTTTACAAAAAGAAAAAGAAAATATGAGATTGGGAGAGGGGGGGGGGGGGGGGGTACTGAGAAAAGGGTAAGGAAATTAGGCTGAGTTATGTAGTTGCTGTTGGGTGGCGACGGTGTAGAGGTTAGTGTGTTGGCTTGTGACCCGTGCGGTGCAGGTTCAATCCCCATGGGGAACAACAACATACGCCACCCAATCACATGCCTCTACACCAAAAGGAGGATTTCTGCCTGGTAGTACAATGGAACGTTACCGAGTCTGAGTGCTCTGGGATTTGGATTTCCTTTTTTTTTTTTTTTTTTTTTAAATGTAGTTGCTGTTAAGAAAAATGTGATGAAATAGCATTTCGAAATTTTGCGACCCCGATTGTTTGCTTTATTGAGTAAGGGAGAGAATTCCAAAGCCTCGTTGGAGTTGGAAATGGGAGTTATAAGGTTAAGAGTTCTGTGCGATTCCGCAAATTTGAAATTTTAGTTACTTTGTTTACATAAACAATTTGTAAGAAACAAACAAAGTTCCAAGGGATGTTGAGGAAAAGATTCAACGACGAACTCTACGGGCTCTACAGCGACGCTGACATCACTGGGTCACGTGGAGCGTATTGACAACAACGCATCAGCCCGACGAGTCTTTGAGTCCACCGCTGAGGGACAACGCAGCAGAGAAAGACCCCACCTTAGATGGCGCGACCAAGTGGAGAACGACCTCAACCAACTTGGTGTGCGTACCTGGAGGCAGCTAGCTAGGGACCGAGCTGGCTAGAGGGGCTTGTTGGTTGAGGCCATGGTCCATCCCAGACTGTAAGCGCCACCAAAAGTAAAGTAAGTAAGTGATACCATGTTATTAATTCATAGCCCAATCAGTTTAGGACGTGATCTAAATCCCCATGCATTGTCCCAATCTGATTGCATTCAATACGAAGAAAACGCAATTCCCGAAAGAAAACTATGACAGATACTCAGATTCCACTGGATTCAAATCCTCAATCAATCTTCTTAATATTATAGTGAGCTTGAGCGCTACTTTACTTGGCATAATCACTTATGTAATAAGCAGAATCGCCGGTTCAAAATAACTAAAACTGGAAAAAATCAATTGACTATCATAATAGGGCTAATCTATAAAAATACTGTTCAGTATTCAAACGCATGCAGTTTCTCCAAATATTGGCCCAGAGTTGACAACAAATTACTAACCAGTGACTCAGCGAAGATTTGTCGTTAACATTTCTATGTCATATAGATACTAGATATTACCATGAGAGATGTTTGAAGGAATGAAGCGAAATCATTCCTAGAAACGCATCTTTTGTTCGTCTTACTTGGCCGGCAGCTAATTGTACTAACCATCTGAAGGTGACTTGTCAACTACCAGGAAATCTCTATAACAACAAACATTTGAAACTCGCTTCCGAGCGATGTCTTCCCGTAAGAATATAATCTACAATTTAATTTAATTTAAGTAAAAGCAATATTTATCTGAAAGGGGCGCTTGCTTCGTTATAGCTTCCTCAAAATTGAAAACAAAAATTACTGCAATGCTGTAATAATTTCGTTAAAACCGGACGATCCGTTTTGAATGGGTACCTGCGGGTGTTGCTACTCAATAAAAGAAACAGCGCCTTTGCCGCCACTGATGGCCTGCTAAGTTCTTTTGATTTCCGTTTTTTATTGTTTTTTTTACATTTCTACATTTTTAAATCAAATTATTCAGTGTAAACACTTTTGAAACAAATTGTTTCCCCGCTGGGAGGAAGAACGAAAACAATCGAAGGGCATTTTTGACATTTATCGTTTGACCAGATCTCATAGCATTTAATACCATTCGTAGTTTGCGATTTTACACACTGACGTTCATTCTCTTCTATGTCATCTTGAAAAGAGTTCATAATTTCCTTCCTAATTTGTGGATGCTTATCGAAACAGGATGTTATATTCTGATCAGATAGCTCTAAAAAATCGGAATAGGATTGGGAGCTGCTACTACTCGGTATTCGTTCATCCGCTGATATTTTCAAAACTCTGGTTTTGCTTGAACGTTTACTTGTCCACGATCTGTCTAAACATAATTGTATTTATTGCAGAAAAATCAATTTATATGGGCACATTATGTTCAAAAAATTCCAAACCTGTTAAATCTCCTGAATTGGAAACGGCGGACGGTAAATTCGTTGTACCATTTAAAGAAGAATAAAGTTTGCAAGAGCAATATATAGCTTTGTCAACTGCAGAAAAAAATGGTTCATCGGGAAAGGGACCCAAAGCGTCAATAATTAGCCCTGTGTTCTTTTCTTGGGTCCATTTTTGCCGAGTCCTGCAAAATTGTCCTAATACACTATTCATAAATATGTATGTACACTTGGCCCTACATATATATGAAATAATATATTAACAAATATTTTAACGAAAGCTAAAAATGTCTTTTACTCCGTTTGTATATATAATTTTTATAATTGTACTGCCAAACTACTTAGGTAATTATTTACTTGAAACAATGTAGCATTAAAGGTAATTGATTAATGTAACACATGATGAACCAGACAAAAGCAAACTGTTATGCTGATGGTTAACCCCACAAGCGGACCAGTACTTCTACTTTCTTACTTAACGGGTCCCCGACCCGTGATAAATCTCTGTCTGAGAAGCTGCAACCTTCTCTCATCTGCTATTCCGGGGACGCTGCTTCCAATTGCACAGCCAAGTGCTTTTGCATAAGCATTGATATTGGTTGTTTTTATTATGGTTATAACGAGTGGATTATTTAGTGTGTTCTCTTACTTTTCAAGTAACTTCACGTAAATGATCAAATTTCGAGGAGTCAGAGATTGAAGGAACAACTTTAAGCAGTTTTTAGTTATTTTGAGTAGCTTAAGGTTACTTGAAAAAGTAAGAGAACACACCTATTGTTTATAGCGCTCACAGCTAACGAAAGCCCATCTATTTCTTTTTAATTGCATGTTCTGCTCATTAATACAATACTGGTGGTGGTGGTGGTGGTTGTGGCACGAGTTGCCAAGCCCGCGACAAGCCATCTCTGTCTGTGTTACCTAATAAAGGAAAGGTCACACATGTGCGCGCAATGCCAACGTCGTACGCCAAATGTGAGAATTGCGCATAACTGTTCTATATGAAATAAGTGGAATTTGGAAAAAATTTAAAGTCTTTTGAGAAGAACTACAATTTCTATTTTGCTTATGTTTATCAACAAGAATATAAAAAACTACAAAATTCGTTCTGAGCGCTTATCAACTAAATGAGAACGTTTCAATTGACTTAAGCCTCTTTAAATAAAAGTTCAACAATTTCTGAGTAAAAAAAACTCCACATCTTTGGGGTGGAATGTAAAACTAGACAACGGTCTACAACTACAATTCATTATGTGTGCTGACACGATTCGTGTATGCTTCAAATTCCGGGTGATTTCGAACATGTTCTGCTCCCTTTTCAACTAGTCTTGCGAATTCATTTTGATCGAATTCGTAATTTGCAAATTTAGCATGTGCGCCTCCCTTTTGATGGTTTCCCTCATCCTTTGCTATTATTTTTGATGGATCTTCCCACGTGATGTAATTTACGCCACGTAATCGTGCCAAGTCCTTGTAGCAGTTGGGGTCATCACAATTATAAAGTTCAAAGATCGACGCCCAGTTGGGGAGAAACAGCAAGTGCGTTAGTCCAGCTCCATGCATTCCAATAAGGATATCAGTGTTTCGTATTATTTGAAGTTGCTTCGAGAAGTGTAATCCTCTGAAATATAATATGGTATAGTATTTATTATTATGAGCTCAATTAAATGTCTTAAAAAATTTTGGTATGTTTTTGTAGGGAGGCGCTACGACGTTTTGTACGCTATTTGAGGCTTTCGGCATGAAGGTGTCAAACCACTACAATATCGCACAAATTCCGTGTGAAATGAGGCGTTAATTTACGTCGACAATACGTCTACAGGAACAAAGAAAGTATAACAAAAAAGAGTTCCTGCGAAGCCCTGGGCTTATTTTAAATTAGAACGTAACTCTTAATTGCAAATATGAAAACTATCAATTTACTTAAACTGACTTAATAATTACAAACTCACTTAAATATTCTTGGCTGCGAAAACAGGGTTTGAGAGGTTAGCTTTCAATCATGCTTAGGCCTAAGGCAAACGCTCTAAACTTAATTCTATCAAATAAATTATTGCATTTCGGCTAAAGAACTATGTTATGAACTTTATATGGTATGCAAGGGTCGAAATCGTAAGGGACTTCTGGATCACTTAAATGCAACAAAACCAGCATTTGATTGGCCTCAGTGTTGAAGTAATCCGACATCGGGATGCCTGACAATAGTGGCATACAAGTTTGATCGACAAACTTTAATGGTAACCAAGTCATATATGTGAATAATGAATCTTATCTAATCAATACAAATAAGGACATAATATTATAAAAGTTAATAGCTATGTTTGCTATTTAATTGGACTCATTTTCAAATTGGTCATATTTTGTAGCGTCAAATATTGCCAGACTAGTGTGATAGCTAAATTTCGCTTTTCCATTTGCATTTAATATGAACAAAAATTAACTGACAAAGCAAATACATATAAATTGGTCATATTTCTATGGCATACATAGTATGGTATATACTGTCCAAAAACAAAAGAAACTACCCACAAAGGAATTCTTTCTCTCTTAGCAATAATATTAAAAAAGTAATTAGACTATTTAAGTCATAAAAAATTGCGGTGATAAGTACATAAATGTACACATAAAATCGTCCTGTACTTCGCATGCAAAAACATAAGAATTCCACTTCCAACTTTCGTAAAATGAAATCAAGAAACTACCTGTTCGTAATTAGGTGAGACAGAGTGTACCTACATATATGTATGAAGTATGCATATAGGAATGTTGACGTGGATAACTAGTGTGACAACTAGTTGTATTTATATTCCAATTTAATTGAGAAATTACTAACTATAGGAAACTTGCCTCTCAAACGATATCCTTCGAACGGAGAATTGATTATTTGCAGTGATTTTGTCCAGCAATTCATCCTCATTCAACACCAAACGGTACTTCGTCCTCCGCGAAAGGAAAGTTATATGGATTTTACCATCGTTTTTTCGTTCGGTGGGAACATTCAGCCGATGAGTTATGAATTCCGAAAACGCTCTGAACAAACCGCTATTTTCGCATCCGTAAATCTATAAAAGGAAAACACAACATTATTACCAAATTGAGTAACATTGTCCAACTTACAATCGGTGTATTGTAGTACAATCCAAATATCATTCTCGGCAGAAGTGGCAGTACAAGATTCTTAAAGCAAACAACCTTTCCCTTGACGTCTTCCAAATTCCATACGCGATTGCTGGTGAACGCCTTGAATGTCTCTGCGAATGGAGATTCGTATTTGTACGACTCCCAAATGAGAATTTGTGTATCAGTATGAAATGCCAACGGATGGCTCTGATTAACAAACAACGAGGCAAACAGATTAATAAAATCACAGAAATGATGATACATATTGTAATTTGCATCGATTTTCATAATATACGTGGGTTTGTCCACAGTAATATCACACTTGTTATCGGCTATTGGACGGTAATCTTTCTCTTCGAAATAGCGCAGTTCGGGAGACCATGATTGCAGAGCGCCCATATGCTCAGTTTCGTTGATGAGACGCTCTCGTTCCAATCGGCAATGTCCACCGATTTGTCCTTGCTTAAGTACATCCATATTATATCTAATGAGATCCTTTCGTTTAGACAGCTCATGAAAATCTACCATGATGTTTCTGCCTCGGCAAAACCTTAAGTATTTGGTACATTCGAGCGATGAATCTTCGCGATACGTGGGCTCACACATCACTGTCATTTCACCAATTTGCTCTTGGATGTAGCCAAAGTCGGCTTGATAAAAGAAGGTGTCCAGCTGTGCTTGCTTGTTCTGTACCCATCCGGTGTGATCACCACGACACTGCGGCGTTTGAAAGCGGTATGGTTCCTGGCAGCTTCTTTCATGTCCCCAACAAGCCAGTTTGTGCGTCTGGTTTTTTAAAATTTCATGGTAAGGGCATAAGTCTGTCTCTAGACACTTATCTCTAATCGAAGGGAAAGTATTGAAGTATCGAACCAAATGGTCGGTCGGAAGGTTAATATCGAGATAGTTTTCATTTGTTTTTGTTGAGCTTAATGCTAAAGAAAATATAAGTACAATCAGCCAACGAGTAGAGTAACACATTATATATTGTATGCTCGTTGTTTTAGATTTATTTTTAAATTGAAATGCTCAAATGTTTTGTAAATATTGGGTATTCGTCACCCATGCCGCCCACGTTTCTTGAAAACAACACGACTGCAAAAAGCAAAATGTCAAAATAAGTTTGTTTGGGTGACGATGAGTGCATTCATATTATTGGCCGCATTCAGTATGCCTTTTAATTTACCTTACCTAACCTAAGCCTGACTGAATGACCAAACACACCAACATTTTAGGAAATGTCAGATCAGTTAATACATAGGTATTATCTTTTCCAACTCTCACTGACCAGAGCCCTGGACACGTCTAGTATGCTCTGAGCAGAGCTTAAAAAGAAAAACGACTAACATCAAACAAATTGCTTCACTGTAGGTCCGTTCCCGTACTTCGAGAGAGAATCCTCCCAGTTCAAAGAAAAGTACGCGGGTGCTTTTGTGTAAAAAGATGAAAAACGTCAAAGGTTGGTTTGAAGAGAAGCAACAGCTGTTTACTGACACCAGTTGAAATTCTGTCAGAAGAAAAATTAGCGAAAATACATTTTTCTTTTGTTCATCTTTTTACCATTTTATCAGTACGTTGATGCGTGTAGTTTCACACGAACGTTGATATAAATTTACGTTTGCATATAAGTAAGCGAAAGCACCTATGTACTTACATTGGATGTTAACGAGTTTTAAGTTACACTGAAGAATTAGAATAATTAATGATTTATTATGGATAATTTTTAAGATGAAATTTTGAACTAAGCATGTTTTTACTCAGGTATTTATTTTGCAGTGTGGAACAATTTTTTTTTTTTTATTTATTTTTTAATGTGTAAACATTTTTGCTCTCGTTGATGTGTAAATATAATTCTTTTAATTTTTTCTCGGTAGGGGCTAGTTGGAAATATGTAGCGTCACCATCATCGTCAGATTTCGTCAGATTTTGTCATCGTCAGATTTTGTCAACGTCAGATTTTCATTACCACGTGAGTTAATCGCTGCTCGACAGATCACCGCAATTAAACGACGTTTGCCGCGGTTAGTACGTAGATGGATGACCGTTTGAGAACAACCGCGTGTCGTTGTTTTTTTTTTTATTAATTATGTATGTTCAATTATCACCGCAATTAAACGACGTTTGGTGCGGTTAGTACGTAGATGGTTGACCGTTTGAGAACAACCGCGTGTCGTTGTTTTTTTTTTTATTAATTATGTATTGTTACATCCAGGCTAGGATTCGAAAAGATAAAACGTAATTCTATTTAATTAATCTTTATTAGTTCTCTTTCAATTTAATTCTTGATTATTATTCTAATAATTCACTTATTTAATTCAACAATTCACTTTCACAATTAATCACTTTAAATAAACACTCACTTTTCTCTTATTCAATATTCTCTATACTTTTCACTACTATCATCTATCGCCCTTCTTTATCGCGGTTCACAACTCGAATCCCTTGGGTGCTCCTGCGACATCTATTTATATCTCTTAGGGACACCTTTCGAAATTTCCAGATTCGTTGAGTTTAGAAGGTTCGAGAACAACATAACTATGTATGTACTAGTTATTCCACAGCTACTCAAACTGATATTCAAATGCTGCCAAAATCGGTAATATGGCTACTTTCTACTAGATGGCGCAACTTGACTAATTGATGCTCAATGACACAGTTTGAGCAAACATGCAACAATATCCCCCTCTTAAAATTGTTCGTCCCGAATAAGCACGTCAATATTTTCGCCATGGTAGCGATGGAGACGATCCACATGGACAACTTTCAGCTTGCCTCTTCCTCGCTGGATCCGGTAGACAACATCGTTGATGCGTTTCACTATCTTATAGGGACCTTCAAAATCCTGCTGTAGTTTACGTGACATGCCTTTTCGGCGATGAGGGTTGTATAGCCATACCAGATCCCCTTCCCGGAATCCTGTGGTGAATGCTTTGGTAACGTACCTCGTCTTCATGCGGTCGCTGGATATCGGATGAATATTTCGGTGGATTTCAGTACCCGGTACACACTTTCCAACCACCTCACCTTGCTTCAATTTGACACTTTTGTGTTCCGCATTAAGAACTCGTACGGGAACAATATTGTTCTTCTGCTCGACGAGCACTTTTCCAACCTCGCAGTTTCGGTAGTGGTTGTCTTTTGACTCAACTAGAGAGAATCGGTGGCTCATAGGATCACCTTCCAGCTTTTTCCGAATCAGTGTCTCTGAAGAAGGTGGTAGGACCTCGTCCTCAATAATGACTGTCCTCAGGGATGCGGCGTTCTCTTTCCCGTACACCATAGGAATCTCTACGTTTCGATACTTGAGTACTTGCATACCAAAGTCCAATACTACATTATGCGCCTTCATGAAATTGATTCCAATGATGCACATATATCGGCTACTAGGAAAGCGTGGGAGAATGCTAATCCTGCCAAATTTATTGTTAGTATGACCTCTCCATACACTTTCGCTACCGCTCCTGTTGCTGTTTTCAGACAGTAATTGCTGGTGTTGTGCAGCCAAGACTGACGGATGATGTCCCTCCTTATAATGGAAGCGGCGGCACCGGTGTCGATGGTTGCCACGCACTTATTTTGTCCGATATAGGCTTCCACTGTTAGACTTTGGTTTCCTCGTTTGGTTTGGGAGACTTGAATTGTGGTCCTGGAGTCATCGATTCCGGAAACCCACTTCTGCCCCGAGAAGCTGCTCCTTACACGTTTCCCGACTGCTGGTTCTGCGAAGCTATATCTGCCAGATGCTTCTTCGTTGCGCCTCCTAGGCCCGCAATGTGGACAACTGCCTTGTCTGGGTTTAGCTCTGCACTGTCTCTGTAGGTGCCCTACTTTGTTGCAGTTCCAGCAGCGCATTTGACCTCTGTTATATCTGCTCCGGTCTACGATGTCTGCTCTTTGAGATGAGCATTCGACGGCTGTCATCTCCCTTACGCGGTGGAACACATGCGATGCCTAATCAGCAGCTTGCATTGTCAAAGCAAATGCTAGGGCCTCGGGGAGAGTTCTCTTTCCAGGCGTCGTATTTGTGTTGCTTTTCTTCTGAGACGGTTTGGAGTAACTCCGCAGCTGTACCTCTTAGTGCGAGCGTTAGCGCAATCGACTTTTCCTCGTTGTCCCAGCTGTTCGAAATTGCAGCTGCTTCAAACTGTTTCTTATAGATTGGCCATGATGTTTGACCATCGAAAACAGGAGGCTACATCTCTTTCCTTCTCGGGCAGTCCGCAGAATTTTCTCGAGCCTTCTGCTTCTTCACTTTCTCGAGCTCTTTAGCCAAGTTCTCGAATTACGTTTTATCTTTTCGAATCCTAGCCTGGATGTAACATTGGTGTCAGAAGTGGGATAAAACGTATTCAGTGTGAAATTAAAGTGAAGTGAATTAGTTTAAAAAAAAATAAAAAAAAAAATGGGCCGCACATTAAAATTACTACAGCTCAGTATACCGCAGTTAAAAGCTGAATTGGAAAAGCGGAATCTCTCCACAGCTGGAGGAAAAAGTGATCTTGTGCTTCGACTGCAGGAATCTGTTGAAAACGAAGGAGAAAACCCCAAGTCCGTTTTGTTCGACCTATCAGAAGAACAAGTAAGTACAAGCGTTGATATGACTCCTATGATGGAATTACTTCTGGCCAAGTTAGATGAACAGAAGAATTCTATGGACTCTCAGTTCAATGAACAGAAGAATTCTATGGGCTCTCAGTTCAATGAACAGAAGAATTCTCTAGATTCCAAATTTGATGAACAGAAGAATTCTCTAGATTCCAAATTGCAAACAATGGACTCTAAATTTGATGATCAGAAGAATTCTCTAGATTCCAAATTGCAATCAATGGACTCTAAATTGGAAGAACAAAAGAATTCCATAGTTGCCGCCCAAAAGAGCGCTGTGGAAGATTTTAAAAATGTTCTCGAAGGAAAACTCGAAGAAGTTTACCAAAAGTTCGAGAAGGTTGAAACCAAATTCGACGAAAACCATACAAACTTCGAGAACTTGGCTAAAGAGCTCGAGAAAGTGAAGAAGCAGAAGGCTCAAGAAAATTCTGCGACTGCCCGAGAAGGAAAGAGATGCAGCCTCCTGTTTTCGATGGTCAAACATCATGGCCAATGTATAAGAAACAGTTTGAAGCAGCTGCAATATCGAACAGCTGGGACAACAAGGAAAAGTCGATTGCGCTAACGCTCGCACTAAGAGGTACAGCTGCGGAGTTACTCCAAACCGTCTCAGAAGAGAAGCAACACAACTACGACGCCCTGGTCAAGGCTATAGAGATGCGCTTCGGTGATGAGCATATGCAGCAAGTGTACAGGGTCCAGCTACGCAGTAGAGTCCAGAAGCGGGGAGAAACACTGCAGCTGCAATGGCGGACAGCTGGGACAACGAGGAAAAGTCGATTGCGCTAACGCTCGCACTAAGAGTTACAGCTGCGGAGTTACTGCAAACCGTCTCAGAAGAGAAGCAACACAACTACGACGCCCTGGTCAAGGCTATAGAGATGCGCTTCGGTGATGAGCATATGCAGCAAGTGTACAGGGTCCAGCTACGCAGTAGAGTCCAGAAGCGGGGAGAAACACTCCAACAGCTGCAAGCAGATATCGAACGTCTGGAACATTTGTCATATCCTAATGCTGGTGAGGTTCTCATAAATGAAATGGCTGTGGAGGCGTTTATCCAAGGCATTGAAGACAGACAACTGCAAATGGCCGTAAGAATGGCTGGAAAGAGAACTCTCGCCGAGGCCCTAGCATTTGCCTTAACAATGCAAGCTGCTGATCAGGCATCGCATGTGTTCCACCGCGTAAGGGAGATGACAGCCGTTGAATGCTCATGTCGAAGAGCAGACATCGTAGACCGGAGCAGAGATAACAGAGGTCAAATGCGCTGCTGGAACTGCAACAAAATAGGGCACCTACAGAGACAGTGCAGAGCTCCACCCAGACAAGGCAGTTGTCCACATTGCGGGCCTAGGAGGGGCAACGAAGAAGCATCTGGGAGGGATAACAACCATCCTGCAGATATAGCTTCGCAGAACCAGCAGTCGGGAAACGTGTAAGGACCAGCTTCGAGGGGCAGAAGTTTGTTTCCGGAATCGACGACCCCAGGACCACAATTCAAGTCTCCCAAACCAAACGAGGAAACCAGAGTCTAACAGTGGAAGCCTATATCGGACAAAATAAGTGCGTGGCAACCATCGACACCGGTGCCACCGCTTCCATTATAAGGAGGGACATCATCCGTCAGTCTTGGCTGCACAACACCAGCAATTACTGTCTGAAAACAGCAACAGGAGCGGCAGCGAAAGTGTATGGAGAGGTCATACTAACAATAAATTTGACAGGATTAGCATTCTCCCACGCTTTCCTAGTAGCCGATATATGTGCATCATTGGAATCGATTTCATGAAGGCGCATAATGTAGTATTGGACATTGGTATGCAAGTACTCAAGTATCGAAACGTAGAGATTCCGATGGTGTACGGGAACGAGAACGCCGCATCCCTGAGGACAGTCATTAGTAAGGACGAGGTCCTACCACCTTCTTCAGAGACACTGATTTGGACAAAGCTGGAAGGTGATCCTGGGGCTTACCGATTCTTTCTAGTTGAGCCAGAAGACAACCACTGCCGAAACTGCGTTGTTGGAAAAATGCTTGTCGAGCCTTAGAACAATATGGTTCACGTACGAGTTCTTAATGCGGAACACAAAAGCATCAAATTGAAGCAAGGTGAGGTGGTTGGAAAGTGTGTACCGGTTACTTCCATCACGAAACTATCACAGGAAGGTATTGCGAAGCCTCGTTCACCAATGGGAATGACTGAGGTGAAAAGAACTTTATTCCAGCACTGCGATCTTAATCGGGAGCAGCAAGCAATGGCAGGGAACCTCATCAACGAGTTTGCTGATATATTCGCTTCGCGGGACTGCGGGTATCGCCGAACACACCTTGTACAACACCGGATAGACACTGGAGATGCGAGACCGATTCGTCAGCCTCCCAGCCGATTACCATTGGCTAAGCAGACGGAGGTTGCAGAGATGGTGTCTACGATGGAGAAGGAAGGAGTGATCGAATGCTCTAAAAGCCCATGGGCATCTCCAATTGTTCTAGTCAAATAGAAAGATGGCAGCACTCGGTTCTGTGTAGACTATCGCCAACTGAATAATGTCAACAAAAAGGATATCTACCCTCTACCAAGGATAGACGATACGCTGGATACACTGTCTGGAGCCCGATGGTTTTCCACTCTAGATCTGAAGGGTGGCTACTGGCAAGTGCAGATCCATCCGGAAGACCGTGAGAAAACGGCTTTCACAGCAGGAAACGGGCTCTGGCAATTCACAGTAATGTCATTTGGAGCGTGTTTTGTTGGGGCTAACATGGAAAACGTGTTTGGTCTACTTGGACGATGTCATCGTTGTTGGAAAAACATTTGAAGAACATCGAGATAACTTGAAGGAAGTGTTCCAGAGACTACGAAGTGCGCAATTAAAGCTTAACCCGAAAAAGTGTGATCTCTTTAGATCTGAGGTAAAATATCTGGGGCAGTTCATCTCGTCCGAGGGAGTAAGGACTGACCCAGAGAAGGTCGATGCGGTGAAAAATTGGTCCGTTACCAAAGACAAACACCAACTGAGAAGCTCCCTGGGACTTGCAACTTACTACAGACGGTTTGTGAAGGACTTTGCAAGGATCGCAAAGAGCTTGCATCAACTGACGAAAAAGGGAAAACCATTCAAATGGTCAGGTGAATGCGAAACGAGTTTCAAGAGTCCCAAAGGCATTTATTGTAGATACCGACGTTAGTAATGTTGGGATCGGAGCCGTTCTTTCGCAGATCCATGATGGCCAAGAGAGAATAGTCTCCTACTTCAGTAAAGTGCTATCCAAGCCGGAGAGGAACTATTGCGTAACCAGGCGGGAACTCCTGGCTTTGATCCTGGCAACAAAGCAATTCCACAAGTACTTATATGGGCAGAAATTCATCCTGCGTACAGATCATGCGTCTCTAAAGTGGCTGCTGCAGTTTAAGAACCTTGAAGGACAAGTCGCGAGGTGGAATGGACGACTGCAGATGTATGACTACGAGATACAGCACCGGAAAGGAACTCTTCACTCCAACGCAGATGCCCTCTCCCGGCGACCATGCAAGGCTGATTGTAAACATTGCGTACGCCAGGAGGAAAAAGATAAAGTATCAGTCCAACGGTTGAGAGCTGAGCCCATTAGCGGCTGTAGTGCACGGGAGATCCGGAATGCTCAACACGATTCTGGCCTGGAAGGAACATGAAGGCAAGCCGGACTGGCAGCAGATTTCCAATAAGAGTCCGGAACTGAAGGCATACTTGGCACAATGGGACTCACTTCATGTTCAGGATGGCATTTTGAAAAGAAAATGGGAAAGTTCGGATGGAACATCAGCCGTGATGCAACTTGTGGTACCCAGATCGAAAGTCAACGAAGTGCTTAGGGAACTGCATGATGGAGTGTCCGGAGGTAACTTGGGTGTAAATAAGATACTCGAAAAAGTGCGAGAACACTTTTACTGGATCCACGCAAGAGACGATGTCGAAAACTGGTGCCGAAAATGCGCCACTTGCGCAGCCAGTAAAGGCCCGAGAGTAAAAATGCAAGGCAAGATGCATCAATACAACGTTGGAGCGCCCTTTGAAAGGATTGCAGTTGACATCGCAGGACCGTTTCCAGAAACCAACAGCGGAAACCGCTATATCCTCGTAGTGATGGACTACTTCACTAAATGGCCTGATGCATTTGCTATACCTAACCAAGAATCTAAAACCGTGGTAGAGCAGATTGTCCACAACTGGGTAAGCAGATTTGGCGTACCAATGGAATTGCACTCGGACCAAGGTAGCAACTTCGAGTCGAAGATCTTTCAAGGAGTATGCCGGCTACTAGGGATTAAGAAGACAAGAACAACCCCGCTTCATCCACAATCGGACGGAATGGTGGAACGCTTCAATAGAACCTTAAACGAAAACCTTTCTAAGGTTGTTGGCGACTGCCAGCGGGACTGGGACAAGCAGATCCCCATGTTAATATTAGCTTATCGAAGCGCAGTTCATAACACAACAGGACATACTCCATCCGAAATCCTTTTTGGTCGAGCCATCCGGTTACCTAATGCATTGATGTTTGGATCTCCGACTGATGAAGCAACGAATGAAGATGATTATGTTGCGGATCAAAGACATAACACACATATTGTGTGAGTGCGAGGGTATATCACGGAATCGTAGGAGGATTCTAGGGGAATACTTTTTCGAGGAACTAGGGGAGCTGAGCGGCGTAGACCATAGGAAGCTGGTTAAGTTCTGCAGGAGGATTGGGCTCTGTCTAGGAAAAGTTTTTTAGGTTTTTAGGTTTTTCTCCAATTGAAGTTTTTTCAAGTGGTTCCCTAGGGATCGCGATGGGCCCTTCTGGTGCCTAGTGCTGTATGCAAATTGCATACCCCTTTTTAACCTATGACCTATGACCTATGTTGCGGATTTCAGAGAAATCATCAGAAACATTCATCGAAAAACTAGAGATAGGATTCGGATATCCAGCGACTGCATGAAGACGAGGTGCGATACAAAAGCAACCACCACAGGATTCCAGGAAGGAGATCTGGTATGGCTATACAACCCTCATCGCCGAAAAGGCATGTCACGTAAACTACAGCAGGATTGGGAAGGACCCTATAAGATAGTGAAGCGCATCAACGATGTTGTCTACCGGATCCAGCGAGGAAGAGGCAAGCTGAAAGTTGTCCATGTGGATCGTCTCCATCGCTACCATGGCGAAAATATTGACGTGCTTGTTCGGGACGAACAAGTTTAAGAGGGGTATATTATTGCATGTTTGCTCAAACTGTGTCATTGAGCATCAATTAGTCAAGTTGCAGCGCCATCTAGTAGAAAGTAGCCATATTACCGATTTTGGCATCATTTGAATAGCAGTTTGAGTAGCTGTGGAATAACTAGTACATACATAGTTATATTGCTTTCGAACATTCTAAACTCAACGAATTTGGAAATTTCGAAAGGTGTCACTAGGAGATATAAATAGATGTCGCAGGAGCACCCAAGACATTCTAGTTGTGAACCGCGATAAAGAAGTGCGACAGTAGTGAAAAGTAGGGAGAAAAAGTAGGTCCGTTCGCGTACTTTATGTGTAGGAAAATGAAAAGTGTCAAATCTCCAAAATCGAGAGAGAATCCTCTCATTTCTAAGAAAAGTACGCGAACGCTTTTGTGTAAAAAGTTGAAAAAACATCGTAGTTTGGCTTGAAAAGAAGCAACAGCTGGTTTTTTTTGCTGGAAACTCATAGGATTTCATCATTTGACAGTTTTCATTTTCTTGCCAGCTGAAATTCTGTGTGAAGAAAAATGAACGAAAGTACATTTTTCTTTCGTTCATCTTTTTACCATTTTCTCAGTACGCGAACATATGCAGCAAGTGTACAGGGTCCAGCTACGCAGTAGAGTCCAGAAGCGGGGAGAAACACTGCAGCTGCAATGGCGGACAGCTGGGACAACGAGGAAAAGTCGATTGCGCTAACGCTCGCACTAAGAGTTACAGCTGCGGAGTTACTGCAAACCGTCTCAGAAGAGAAGCAACACAACTACGACGCCCTGGTCAAGGCTATAGAGATGCGCTTCGGTGATGAGCATATGCAGCAAGTGTACAGGGTCCAGCTACGCAGTAGAGTCCAGAAGCGGGGAGAAACACTCCAACAGCTGCAAGCAGATATCGAACGTCTGGAACATTTGTCATATCCTAATGCTGGTGAGGTTCTCATAAATGAAATGGCTGTGGAGGCGTTTATCCAAGGCATTGAAGACAGACAACTGCAAATGGCCGTAAGAATGGCTGGAAAGAGAACTCTCGCCGAGGCCCTAGCATTTGCCTTAACAATGCAAGCTGCTGATCAGGCATCGCATGTGTTCCACCGCGTAAGGGAGATGACAGCCGTTGAATGCTCATGTCGAAGAGCAGACATCGTAGACCGGAGCAGAGATAACAGAGGTCAAATGCGCTGCTGGAACTGCAACAAAATAGGGCACCTACAGAGACAGTGCAGAGCTCCACCCAGACAAGGCAGTTGTCCACATTGCGGGCCTAGGAGGGGCAACGAAGAAGCATCTGGGAGGGATAACAACCATCCTGCAGATATAGCTTCGCAGAACCAGCAGTCGGGAAACGTGTAAGGACCAGCTTCGAGGGGCAGAAGTTTGTTTCCGGAATCGACGACCCCAGGACCACAATTCAAGTCTCCCAAACCAAACGAGGAAACCAGAGTCTAACAGTGGAAGCCTATATCGGACAAAATAAGTGCGTGGCAACCATCGACACCGGTGCCACCGCTTCCATTATAAGGAGGGACATCATCCGTCAGTCTTGGCTGCACAACACCAGCAATTACTGTCTGAAAACAGCAACAGGAGCGGCAGCGAAAGTGTATGGAGAGGTCATACTAACAATAAATTTGACAGGATTAGCATTCTCCCACGCTTTCCTAGTAGCCGATATATGTGCATCATTGGAATCGATTTCATGAAGGCGCATAATGTAGTATTGGACATTGGTATGCAAGTACTCAAGTATCGAAACGTAGAGATTCCGATGGTGTACGGGAACGAGAACGCCGCATCCCTGAGGACAGTCATTAGTAAGGACGAGGTCCTACCACCTTCTTCAGAGACACTGATTTGGACAAAGCTGGAAGGTGATCCTGGGGCTTACCGATTCTTTCTAGTTGAGCCAGAAGACAACCACTGCCGAAACTGCGTTGTTGGAAAAATGCTTGTCGAGCCTTAGAACAATATGGTTCACGTACGAGTTCTTAATGCGGAACACAAAAGCATCAAATTGAAGCAAGGTGAGGTGGTTGGAAAGTGTGTACCGGTTACTTCCATCACGAAACTATCACAGGAAGGTATTGCGAAGCCTCGTTCACCAATGGGAATGACTGAGGTGAAAAGAACTTTATTCCAGCACTGCGATCTTAATCGGGAGCAGCAAGCAATGGCAGGGAACCTCATCAACGAGTTTGCTGATATATTCGCTTCGCGGGACTGCGGGTATCGCCGAACACACCTTGTACAACACCGGATAGACACTGGAGTTGCGAGACCGATTCGTCAGCCTCCCAGCCGATTACCATTGGCTAAGCAGACGGAGGTTGCAGAGATGGTGTCTACGATGGAGAAGGAAGGAGTGATCGAATGCTCTAAAAGCCCATGGGCATCTCCAATTGTTCTAGTCAAATAGAAAGATGGCAGCACTCGGTTCTGTGTAGACTATCGCCAACTGAATAATGTCAACAAAAAGGATATCTACCCTCTACCAAGGATAGACGATACGCTGGATACACTGTCTGGAGCCCGATGGTTTTCCACTCTAGATCTGAAGGGTGGCTACTGGCAAGTGCAGATCCATCCGGAAGACCGTGAGAAAACGGCTTTCACAGCAGGAAACGGGCTCTGGCAATTCACAGTAATGTCATTTGGAGCGTGTTTTGTTGGGGCTAACATGGAAAACGTGTTTGGTCTACTTGGACGATGTCATCGTTGTTGGAAAAACATTTGAAGAACATCGAGATAACTTGAAGGAAGTGTTCCAGAGACTACGAAGTGCGCAATTAAAGCTTAACCCGAAAAAGTGTGATCTCTTTAGATCTGAGGTAAAATATCTGGGGCAGTTCATCTCGTCCGAGGGAGTAAGGACTGACCCAGAGAAGGTCGATGCGGTGAAAAATTGGTCCGTTACCAAAGACAAACACCAACTGAGAAGCTTCCTGGGACTTGCAACTTACTACAGACGGTTTGTGAAGGACTTTGCAAGGATCGCAAAGAGCTTGCATCAACTGACGAAAAAGGGAAAACCATTCAAATGGTCAGGTGAATGCGAAACGAGTTTCAAGAGTCCCAAAGGCATTTATTGTAGATACCGACGTTAGTAATGTTGGGATCGGAGCCGTTCTTTCGCAGATCCATGATGGCCAAGAGAGAATAGTCTCCTACTTCAGTAAAGTGCTATCCAAGCCGGAGAGGAACTATTGCGTAACCAGGCGGGAACTCCTGGCTTTGATCCTGGCAACAAAGCAATTCCACAAGTACTTATATGGGCAGGAATTCATCCTGCGTACAGATCATGCGTCTCTAAAGTGGCTGCTGCAGTTTAAGAACCTTGAAGGACAAGTCGCGAGGTGGAATGGACGACTGCAGATGTATGACTACGAGATACAGCACCGGAAAGGAACTCTTCACTCCAACGCAGATGCCCTCTCCCGGCGACCATGCAAGGCTGATTGTAAACATTGCGTACGCCAGAAGGAAAAAGATAAAGTATCAGTCCAACGGTTGAGAGCTGAGCCCATTAGCGGCTGTAGTGCACGGGAGATCCGGAATGCTCAACACGATTCTGGCCTGGAAGGAACATGAAGGCAAGCCGGACTGGCAGCAGATTTCCAATAAGAGTCCGGAACTGAAGGCATACTTGGCACAATGGGACTCACTTCATGTTCAGGATGGCATTTTGAAAAGAAAATGGGAAAGTTCGGATGGAACATCAGCCGTGATGCAACTTGTGGTACCCAGATCGAAAGTCAACGAAGTGCTTAGGGAACTGCATGATGGAGTGTCCGGAGGTAACTTGGGTGTAAATAAGATACTCGAAAAAGTGCGAGAACACTTTTACTGGATCCACGCAAGAGACGATGTCGAAAACTGGTGCCGAAAATGCGCCACTTGCGCAGCCAGTAAAGGCCCGAGAGTAAAAATGCAAGGCAAGATGCATCAATACAACGTTGGAGCGCCCTTTGAAAGGATTGCAGTTGACATCGCAGGACCGTTTCCAGAAACCAACAGCGGAAACCGCTATATCCTCGTAGTGATGGACTACTTCACTAAATGGCCTGATGCATTTGCTATACCTAACCAAGAATCTAAAACCGTGGTAGAGCAGATTGTCCACAACTGGGTAAGCAGATTTGGCGTACCAATGGAATTGCACTCGGACCAAGGTAGCAACTTCGAGTCGAAGATCTTTCAAGGAGTATGCCGGCTA
This sequence comes from Portevinia maculata, assembly GCA_949715645.1. NCBI lineage: Eukaryota > Metazoa > Arthropoda > Insecta > Diptera > Syrphidae > Portevinia > Portevinia maculata. The sequence goes on from CATIYB010000042.1 coordinate 97,252, forward strand.
CTAGGGATTAAGAAGACAAGAACAACCCCGCTTCATCCACAATCGGACGGAATGGTGGAACGCTTCAATAGAACCTTAAACGAAAACCTTTCTAAGGTTGTTGGCGACTGCCAGCGGGACTGGGACAAGCAGATCCCCATGTTAATATTAGCTTATCGAAGCGCAGTTCATAACACAACAGGACATACTCCATCCGAAATCCTTTTTGGTCGAGCCATCCGGTTACCTAATGCATTGATGTTTGGATCTCCGACTGATGAAGCAACGAATGAAGATGATTATGTTGCGGATCAAAGACATAACACACATATTGTGTGAGTGCGAGGGTATATCACGGAATCGTAGGAGGATTCTAGGGGAATACTTTTTCGAGGAACTAGGGGAGCTGAGCGGCGTAGACCATAGGAAGCTGGTTAAGTTCTGCAGGAGGATTGGGCTCTGTCTAGGAAAAGTTTTTTAGGTTTTTAGGTTTTTCTCCAATTGAAGTTTTTTCAAGTGGTTCCCTAGGGATCGCGATGGGCCCTTCTGGTGCCTAGTGCTGTATGCAAATTGCATACCCCTTTTTAACCTATGACCTATGACCTATGTTGCGGATTTCAGAGAAATCATCAGAAACATTCATCGAAAAACTAGAGATAGGATTCGGATATCCAGCGACTGCATGAAGACGAGGTGCGATACAAAAGCAACCACCACAGGATTCCAGGAAGGAGATCTGGTATGGCTATACAACCCTCATCGCCGAAAAGGCATGTCACGTAAACTACAGCAGGATTGGGAAGGACCCTATAAGATAGTGAAGCGCATCAACGATGTTGTCTACCGGATCCAGCGAGGAAGAGGCAAGCTGAAAGTTGTCCATGTGGATCGTCTCCATCGCTACCATGGCGAAAATATTGACGTGCTTGTTCGGGACGAACAAGTTTAAGAGGGGTATATTATTGCATGTTTGCTCAAACTGTGTCATTGAGCATCAATTAGTCAAGTTGCAGCGCCATCTAGTAGAAAGTAGCCATATTACCGATTTTGGCATCATTTGAATAGCAGTTTGAGTAGCTGTGGAATAACTAGTACATACATAGTTATATTGCTTTCGAACATTCTAAACTCAACGAATTTGGAAATTTCGAAAGGTGTCACTAGGAGATATAAATAGATGTCGCAGGAGCACCCAAGACATTCTAGTTGTGAACCGCGATAAAGAAGTGCGACAGTAGTGAAAAGTAGGGAGAAAAAGTAGGTCCGTTCGCGTACTTTATGTGTAGGAAAATGAAAAGTGTCAAATCTCCAAAATCGAGAGAGAATCCTCTCATTTCTAAGAAAAGTACGCGAACGCTTTTGTGTAAAAAGTTGAAAAAACATCGTAGTTTGGCTTGAAAAGAAGCAACAGCTGGTTTTTTTTGCTGGAAACTCATAGGATTTCATCATTTGACAGTTTTCATTTTCTTGCCAGCTGAAATTCTGTGTGAAGAAAAATGAACGAAAGTACATTTTTCTTTCGTTCATCTTTTTACCATTTTCTCAGTACGCGAACGCGTTTGTGTAGTTTTGCACGAAAGTTTATATAAATTTACGTTTTCATATTAGTTCGCGAACGGACCTAGTATAAGTATTGAGTAAGAGAAAAGTGATTGTGTATTTAAAGTGATTAATTGTGAAAGTGAATTGTTGAATTAAATAAGTGAATTATTAGAATAATAATCAAGAATTACATTGAAAGAGAACTAATAAAGATTAATTAAATAGAATTACGTTTTATCTTTTCGAATCCTAGCCTGGATGTAACAATATCATGGTTTTATTTCAATACAATACCCAAATCTCTTGTTTATCAAAACCACAACCTCTGTGATATTTCCACATGCAACACTGACGAGCCTACATGTTTACACATCAACTATACCGTGAGTGCAGCATGGCTCACACCTTTTTTTTAGGTTTGCTGTATACCTACTTTAAAAGTTTCAATAACTTCAAATTAGAAAAATTACAAGTTTAGTATCCAATTCAACCCATTTTCTAAGTAAGATTAGACACGAAGCTGCGCTAGAAGTGAGCCGGATGACCATAAGCAGAGTAATTAAGAGTGCCGGTCACCTGAACCGCCTTAAACTAAAACAAAACACCACTTAACCAAGCGCGAAAACAACAGCGGCTTAGTTTTGCAAGATCGCACATGGATTGGAATACTGATGGTAGCAGTCACTCAAACGGTTGGCGGAAAGCGATATTTTCTGATGAAAAGAGTAATAAAGAGTGCCGGACACCTGAACCACCTTAAACTAAAAAAAAAACACCACTTAACCAAGCGCGAAAACAACAGCGGCTTAGTTTTGCAAGATCGCACTTGGAATACTGATGGTAGCAGTACTCGAACGATTGCGGAAAGTGATATTTTCAACCTCAATGGACCCGACGGATACAACTATTGGCGCAATGGTGCAGTAGTAGTGTATTCGCTAACGGAATGGAAGGTCATGCGTTCGAATCCCGGCCAAGTCCATTACTTTATACCGAATACATTACTACCATGATTTATGAAAAGAAAAATTGGTTTTGGACCGTCACCACAGCCGTGAGGGAGGCGTTATGGTATGGGGCGCCATATCATATTATGGAACTATTGATTTGGTTTTTGTGCGCTGCAGAATGACAGCACTTTATTACAAAACTGTACTGGAAACGGTTCTACCTCAATTCCAGGATATTTTAGGATCGGTGCCGACTATTTTTCAGCAGGACAATGCGCCGATTAACACAGGTGGAATAATTAAAACTTGGTTACAAGGCCAAATTATAGAACAACTTTCCTGGCCACTCTACTCCCCAGATCGAAAATCGAAAATGTGTGGGGTTGGTTGACACGAAAGGTGTATGAAGGTGGGAAGCAGTACACCAACAAAGAGGAGATTATTGAAGGTATTAATGTGGCCTAGGCAAGTATTTCCCCTTATCTATTAAAATCTTTGTACGATTCATTAAAAGACCGCATTTTCGACGTATTTCAAAATAAGTGAGGTTGTACAAAGTACTAAAATAATTGTTTAAGCTAGGTATACAAAATAAATAAAAATACTTTTCTCAAGAAAAAATTATTTGGTTTTCATTTTAACTTAAATAAAAATAGTGATTCTATTCTAATATTACAAAAAGAAAATTGCATTTTAGTGAATATTTGAAATTTCTTAGTTTGATGAACTCAGTCCTACCTTTCAATCCAATTTCAAATGTACAGATCCAAAAGGTACGCAAAACAGTTAATTTAAAAATAAATTATGAGTGAGGCTATTCAAAAGTTACGGACTGTATGTTTATGAAAAGAATTGTCTCTCTTGTGTTGAAGATTTTTTTGTTTCGCTCTGCTGCCTTTTTCAATGTGTGTGACTCGATTTGAACGCCGAAGTTCTCACTTCTGTCAAAGTCAAAGTCGGAGTGGCTTGGCTGCGTTAATCTGTTTTTATCATTAGGTGGACTTGCCTCCGACTTCAAACCTCTGAATGTGTTCGTGATGTCGTTCTCTACAAGTTATTTGTACGTGAATTAAAAGTTTACCGAAACGCTGGTATGAAAATATTATAATTTCTCGAAATGTTTTCAACTATAGTAAACAGGTCTATGTGTTGTACAACCGGTTCAGTTCGTCCGTTAAATACCTTCTCCAAACCTTGTCGACAGAAGAAAGCGCCACCTGAAACTTATTTTCTTATTTAGTTTCTTGACGTAAACACCAATATAGCCTGATTGTTAGCTTTAATTAGTAAGAGTAAGTTGTTTTTAGAGATTACAAATTGTGCCAATTTTGTCGATTCATCGTTGTATTTGAGTCTCCCTTCTAAAAAAAAAAGGCAGTCCTAAAATCTTGGATCACACAAATGCATCGACACCTGTATCAGAAATTTCGGTTAGTGGGAACCAATTAATCATTTTTTTTGTTGACATGGAATTGACATATGAGAAGTTAACTGTGAAATGGCTACAGATTCGTAAAATTGTTAAAAGTAATATCATCCTTCAAGTTAAAGTTGTCACACAGGAATTGTTTTACCGCTAAATGTTCTCCATCATAACTTTTCCAGAACTTTGGACCCAACCTTCGCCATAATATATAAATGTGAACCTATACTAAGATTGGTACGGTCCGGTTGTTTTTTTTGGGAAAATTAGAAGGCATATGTGTCCACATTTGTTTCAATAGGAGGTAGTTTAAGTTGCTGATTTCTTGGCATCTTTTCAAGAGAAACACAATAATCGTCTAAGCGACTAACGATCGATACATTTATAATATGAATGCAAAATTCAAAATCAGCCTACGGGGTTGAGGAATTGCATGGCTTAAGAACTAGTGCGAGAAACCTGTGGCCCTAACCAGCCAATTGTTGAACGGAAGTTTGGTTTTGTACGTTTTTATTGGACAGTGACCCATCGTTGCCACTGGATTTTTTCTGAGGGTCATTATCTTGCTGGAAATGCCCCAATTTCACCACGCAGACTCTGCCTTTAAGAGAAAATACATGAAGATGTTTCCTTTCACGAATCTTGGTAGACGGCAGACTTCCGCATAGATCATTTGTGAAGAGGAGAGTCATATTGAAACGACAGTTAGCCCGGGCCAGTGTCTCTTTGCAGTCGACAATATGTATGGAGGTAGTTGCGCCAGAATCGAGGACCTTAGTGGCCTTGTCGACGAAGATAGCTATGTTTTGTTTGGATGTCGACGGGTTCATGAGCAACTAAGGCACTTTCGCCGACTGTAAGATCTTCTGTCTGGAAGACACCAAATGAATTAGGGAGGCGAAACGATTTGTTTCTATAGGATCCCCGTCATTTAATACTGATCATCACAGTCATCGTCTAGCTTTCGAGACGACAACATCGTGTTCAGACTGCACTTCCCTCGCTCTCTCAATAGTTTTCGGTGAAATCCCGCAATTTTTTCATAATCTAACCCAAAAATAGCTTTATCCCTTTCTCTCGTGTTAGTGTGTGAAAAAAAAAACAAAGCCAAAGTAGTTGCAAAACAACAAAATTCAATGGCCTCTGGGCCACGTGTGTCCGTGGGTAACCGGTTTAGCGGTCTCGACACAGATCCGCTAACCGAACCCAAAGTGAAAAAAAGAAAAAAACCAAATTATTCACCATTGGAATTTAACACAACTCCACCTAATAATTCAAATTCGATCAATCCTAAATTCATTGTGATCTCTTCAATAAATGAGTGTAAACCACTTTCCTCATACAGTGTATTCCTACTTAAGAAAGCAATTGATGGCATTAGTACTTCTTATGAGAACATTACGCAGCTATGCGACGGCAATCTCCTCATTTTGGCAAAATCGCAACAAGTAGCTAACTTGTTTCTGGCCAAAAAAACACTTGCAAACATTTGCCCCATTTCAGTCAAACTCCATGAACACCTTAATTCATCCAAGGGCACAGTATATGCACCATGTCTCATTAATGTCCCAGAAACAGAAATAGTAGACGAAATGAAATCCCAAGGTGTTACGGAAGTATTTAAATTTAAAAAAACAGAAGAAGGTAAACAACGGCCGACCGGTCTCATGCTGTTTACATTCGACCTCTTCCACCCCCCAAGGACGGTCAACGTCGGATGGTATAACCTTAAAGTTGAAGAGTACTTCCCCAACCCAATGCGCTGTCGCAACTGTCAGCTGCTAGGGCATACTGCCAAAAGGTGCAAAGGAGTTTCATCTTGCGAAACCTGCAACCTTCCCCCCCACAACCCTGAGAAATGTTCTAAAATTTCCTGCGCTAACTGCAAAGAAGAACACCCCTCCTCCTCAAAAACTTGTAAACGCTTCATTCAAGCAAAAGAGATTTTAAAAATAAAAACTACCAACAAATGCACAATGGCATAAGCAAAACTAATTTACAACAAACAGCACCCCACCCCTCTTTTCAGTCTACCATATTCTCAAGTCGTGAGAAATGCAACTCAAACCGACAATACCACCGCAAGCACCCAAATATCTACAGCTGCTAACAACAATCGTAGCCCAAAAAAAACATCAACCGTTTCTCAACCCGCCTCCTCTATAACTTCTCTGCCAACGCAACTCATATGCACAATCCCCCCAGCTTCTAACCAAATTACCCACGAAAAACCAGCACTCAATCAACCCGATAACACACTAAAACAACAATCAAACACGCCTTAGCACACAATTGTCAATAATCGCTTTTTAATCTTAGCGATTACAACAAATCAGCGGTAGACACAAAGTTAGTCTGTGGCATACCTACTGATTGCGCTCATTTCAACAGACAATTTTTTTATTCTATTTCGAATTTCCATACAAAAATTAAAACTGTCAAAAAAAAACTCTAACGTTTTTCGTTATATTATTTAGAAACAGATCAATATTTCAACTCCGACTTCGACTTTGACAGGAACGAGAACTTCAGTGTTTGAAGTCCAGTCAAAGACATTGAAAATGCAACTTGGAGAAACAAAAAACAGTTATATTGCATGTGATAAAAAATCTAATAAAATATCTTTTACAAATATTTTCGGGTTTTATAACACCCTGTTATGGAACTTCGAAAACAAAAATCTGTCATGAAGTGTCAAAACTAACAGCAGAATTCCTTAAATCCAATTCCTTCAGTCAATTAAAATCTTTGATATACCCGGAAAAAGTATCCCCTTAGCAAGATTTTTTTTTTTTTATAATTCGCTTACGCTAAAGGGGCTTTGTTGTTTCTGTATATGTACAGTACCCTTATAGTGTTAAACACAGCGCATGCATTTTTTGTTGAACAGTGAGCTGCACCTAGCAATGTAGTGTTGTATTGTATGATTTTAGGTGCTACTTACTATTCGAAAGAATAGGAGGGTAGGAAAGAAGTTGTTGGTGCTTAGTATTTTTTTTTCTTCACGGGTGGCGCCTAAATTGCTTAGGGAGATCTCTATTTATGTGAATTCAAATAAAAATCATGGTCCTGGCCGGGATTCGAACGCACGACCAATGCCACCCGCAAGATAAAACTTTTCTCCGTCATGAATTGCGCATCACAAGATCACAATTCACAAGTCACAACACAAGGAAGGACATGCAAATTGGAGTGAATCAGAGATTCCTTGACGCTGCCATTTCGGTGTATCAGTCGCTCCTGCCGTTTGATTTAGTTTAGCAAATTTGTGCCGAACAATGAGGACAATGAGTTGGTTGAATAGATGATATGTTTTCCTCTAGAATTTTGGTAAGTAGGTAGTTATAAGGAGAAAAAGATGCAAATGAATAATGTATTTTACTACAGGACACTGGCGTATAGTTTTGTTTGTAAGCGAGAGATAATGATTGCCCGTGAAATTTGCATTGAGTATCCCGATTTTGCGAAGATACCCGAAATTTGTGCGAAAATGATTCGACGAATAAACAATGAGGACGGAATTGGAGACCTAGTTATCGATTCGTTAATGAGGATGTGTCTTATGCCATACAAAAAGAATGATAGGCTGAGTTTCCTTCTCAAACACAAATAATGAACTTGAGTAACAAATGTTCTACAGCATGGAATATAAATCAATAACTCATCGATGTAGTAAACACCAAAAGTGAAAATGCTAAATCCAGATGGCAACTATCCAATGACTTGATAATGGGATTAATTGTGTGTTTAATGAATCTGAGCTGCGGAGAAGAGATCAGGATAGTGCAGAATTTGGTGCCGTGTGTTGGTGTTTGTTCGGCGCTTGCTTAAGAAGTTCTATATTGTTGCATGTTTGCTTGAACTGTGTCATTCAGCATTAATTAGTCAACTACGCCATCTAGTAGAAAGTGGCCATATTACCGATTTTGGCAGCATTGGAATAGCAGTTTGAGTAGCTGTGGTATAACTTGGTATGTTGTTCTCGAACCTTCTGAACTTAACGAACCTTCTCAACGAATCTGGAAATTTCGAGAGGTGTCACTAGGAGATATAAATAGATGTCGCAGGAGCACCCAAGACATTCGAGTTGTGAACCGCGATAAAGAAGGGCGATAGATGACAGTAGTGAAAAGTATAGAGAATATTGAATAAGAGAAGTGATTGTTTATTTAAAGTGATTAATTGTGAAAGTGAATTGTTGAATTAAATAAGTGAATTATTAGAATAATAATCAAGAAGTAAAAGACATTGAAAGAGAACTAATAAAGATTAATTAAATAGAATTACGTTTTATCTTTTCGAATCCTAGCCTGGATGCAACATTGGTGTCAGAAGTGGGATAAAACGTATTCAGTGTGAAATTAAAGTGAAGTGAATTAGTTAAAAAAAAAAAAAAAAAAAACGTATTTAGTGAAAAAAAAAGGAAAGAAAAATGGGCCGCACATTGAAATTACTACAGCTCAGTATACCGCAGTTAAAAGCTGAGCTAGAAAAGCGGAATCTCTCCACAGCTGGAGGAAAAAGTGATCTGGTGCTTCGACTGCAGGAAGCTGTTGAAAACGAAGGAGAAAATCCCAAGTCCGTTTTGTTCGACGTAGCAGAAGAACAAGTAAGTACAGCCGTTGATATGACTGCTATGATGGAACTACTTCTGGCCAAGTTCGATCAGAAATTCGACTCAATAGACTCTAAATTTGATGAACAAAAGAATTCTATAGACTCTCAGTTCAATGAACAGAAGAATTCTCTGGATTCGAAATTGGAGTCAATGGACTCTAAATTCGAAGAACAAAAGAATTCCATAGTTGCCGCCCAAAAGAGCGCTGTGGAAGATTTTAAAAATGTTCTCGAAGGAAAACTCGAAGAAATTGACCACAAGTTCGAGAAGGTTGAAACCAAATTCGACGAAATCCATCAGACGTTTTGCAAGCATGAAACAAACTTCGAGAACTTGGCTAGAGAGCTGGAGAAAGTGAAGAAGCAAAGGCTCGAGAAAATTCTGCGGCCTGCCCGTGAAGGAAAGAGATGCAGCCTCCTGTTTTCGACGGTCAAACATCATGGCCAATTTATAAGAAACAGTTTGAAGCAGCTGCAATGGCGAACAGCTGGGACAACGAGGAAAAGTCGATTGCGCTAACGCTCGCACTAAGAGGTACAGCTGCGGAGTTACTCCAAACCATCTCAGAAGAGAAGCAACACGACTACGACGCCCTGGTCAAGGCTATAGAGATGCGCTTCGGTGATGAGCATATGCAGCAAGTGTACAGGGTCCAGCTACGCAGTAGAGTCCAGAAGCGGGGAGAAACACTTCAACAGCTGCAAGCAGATATCGAACATCTGGCACATTTGTCATATCCTAATGCTGGTGAGGTTCTCATCAATGAAATGGCTGTGGAGGCGTTTATCCAAGCCATTGAAGATAGACAACTGCAAATGGCCGTAAGAATGGCTGGAAAGAGAACTCTCGCTGAGGCCCTAGCATTTGCCTTGACAATGCAAGCTGCTGATCAGGCATCGCATGTGTTCCATCGCGTAAGGGAAATGACAGCCGTTGAATGTTCATGTCAAAGAGCAGACGTCGTAGACCGGAGCAGAGATAACAGAGGTCAAATGCGCTGCTGGAACTGCAACAAAATAGGGCACCTACAGAGACAGTGCAGAGCTCCACCCAGACGAGGCAGTTGTCCGCATTGCGGGCCTAGGAGGGGCAACGAAGAAGCATCTGGCAGGGATAACAACCATCCTTCAGATATAGCTTCGCATAACCAGCAGTCGGGAAACGTGTAAGGACCAGCTTCGTGGGGCAGAAGTTGGTTTCCGGAATCGACGACCCCAGGACCACAATTCAAGTCTCCCAAACCAAACGAGGAAACCAGAGTCTAACAGTGGAAGCCTATATCGGACAAAATAAGTGCGTGGCAACCATCGACACCGGTGCCACCGCTTCCATCATAAGGAGGGACATCGTCCGTCAGTCTTGGCTGCACAACACCATCAATTACTGTCTGAAAACAGCAACAGGAGCGACAGCGAAAGTGTATGGAGAGGTCATACTAACAATAAATTTGGCAGGATTAGTATTCTCCCACGCTTTCCTAGTAGCCGATATATGTGACGAATGCATCATTGGAATCGATTTCATGAAGGCGCATGATGTAGTATTGGACATTGGTATGCAAGTACTCAAGTATCGAAACGTAGAAATTCCGATGGTGTACGGGAACGAGAACGTCGCATCCCTGAGGACAGTCATTAGTAAGGACGAGGTCCTACCACCTTCTTCAGAGACACTGATTTGGACAAAGCTGGAAGGTGATCCTGGGGCCCACCGATTCTTTCTAGTCGAGCCAGAAGACAACCACTGCCGAAATTGCGTGGTTGGAAAAATGCTTGTCGAGCCGAAGAACAATATGGTTCCCGTACGAGTTCTTAATGCGGAACACAAAAGCGTCAAATTGAAGCAAGGTGAGGTGGTTGGAAAGTGTGTACCGGTTACTGCCATCACGAAACTATCACAGGAAGGTGTTGCGAAGCCTCGTTCACTAATGGGAATGACTGAGGTCAAAAGAACTTTATTCCAGCACTGCGATCTGAATCGGGAGCAGCAAGCCATGGCAGGGAACCTCATCAATGAGTTTGCTGATATATTCGCTTCGCGGGACTGCGAGTATGGCCGAACACACCTTGTACAACACCGGATAGTCACTGGAAATGCGAGACCGATTCGTCAGCCTCCCAGACGACTACCATTGGCTAAGCAGACGGAGGTTGCAGAGATGGTGTCGACGATGGAGAAGGAAGGAGTAATCGAATGCTCTAAAAGCCAATGGGCATCTCCAATTGTCCTAGTCAAAAAGAAAGATGGCAGCACTCGGTTCTGTGTAGACTATCGCCAACTGAATAATGTCACCAAAAAGGATAGCTATCCTCTACCAAGGATTGACGATACGCTGGATACACTGTCCGGAGCTCGATGGTTTTCCACTCTAGATCTGAAGAGTGGCTACTGGCAAGTGCAGATACATCCGGAAGACCGTGAGAAAACAGCTTTCACAGCAGGAAACGGGCTCTGGCAATTCACAGTAATGCCATTTGGACTGTGTAACGCGCCGGCAACCTTTGAGCGACTAATGGAGCGTGTTTTGTTGGGGCTAACATGGAAAACGTGTTTGGTCTACTTGGACGATGTCATCGTGGTTGGAAAAACGTTTGAAGAACATCGAGATAACTTGAAGGAAGTGTTCCAGAGACTACGAAGTTTACAATTAAAGCTTAACCCGAAAAAGTGTGATCTCTTTAGCTCTGAGGTAAAATATCTGGGGCACATCATCTCGTCCGAAGGAGTAAGGACTGACCCAGAGAAGGTCGATGCGGTGAAAAATTAGCCCGTTCCCAAAGACAAACACCAACTGAGAAGCTTCCTGGGACTTGCAACTTACTACAGACGGTTTGTGAAGGACTTCGCAAGGATCGCAAAGAGCTTGCATCAACTGACGGAAAAGGGAAAATCATTTAAATGGTCAGGTGAATGCGAAGCGAGTTTCAAGAGTCTCAAACACCAACTGTGTGATGCTTCAATTCTAGCGTACCCTACTCCAGTAAAGACATTTATTGTAGATGCCGACGCTAGTAATGTTGGGATCGGAGCCGTTCTTTCGCAGATCCATGATGGCCAAGAGAGAGTAGTTTCCTACTTCAGTAAAGTGCTATCCAAGCCGGAGAGGAACTATTGCGTGACCAGGCGGGAACTCCTGGCTTTGATCCTGGGAACAAAGCACTTCCACAAGTACTTATATGGGCAGAAATTCATCCTGCGTACAGATCATGCGTCTCTAAAGTGGCTGCTGCAGTTTAAGAACCCTGAAGGACAAGTCGCGAGGTGGATTGAGCGGCTGCAGATGTATGACTACGAGATACAGCACCGAAAGGGAACTCTTCACTCCAACGCAGATGCCCTCTCCCGGCGACCCTGCAAGGCTGATTGTAAACATTGCGTACGCCAGGAGGAACAAGATAAAGTGTCAGTCCAACGGTTGAGAGCTGAGCCCATTAGCGGCTGGAGTGCACGGGAGATCCGGAATGCTCAACAGGAAGATCCGGATATCGAGCCGATTCTCGCCTGGAAGGAACATGAGGGCAAGCCGGACTGGCAGCAGATCTCCAATAGGAGTCCGGAATTGAAGGCATACTTGGCACAATGGGACTCACTCCATGTCCAGGATGGCATTTTGAAAAGAAAATGGGAAAGTTCGGATGGAACATCAGCCGTGATGCAACTTGTGGTACCCAGATCGAAAGTCAACGAAGTACTTAGGGAACTACATGATGGAGTGTCCGGAGGTCACTTGGGTGTAAATAAGACACTCGAAAAAGTGCGAGAACACTTTTACTGGATCCACGCAAGAGACGATGTCGAAAACTGGTGCCGAAAATGCGCCGCTTGCGCAGCCAGTAAAGGTCCGAGAGTAAAAATGCAAGGCAAGATGCATCAATACTACGTTGGAGCGCCCTTTGAAAGGATTGCAGTTGACATTGCAGGACCGTTTCCAGAAACCAACAGTGGAAACCGCTATATCCTCGTAGTGATGGACTACTTCACTAAATGGCCTGAAGCCTTTGCTATACCTAACCAAGAAGCTAAAACCGTGGTAGAGCAGATTGTCCACAACTGGGTAAGCAGATTTGGCGTACCAATGGAATTGCACTCGGACCAAGGTCGCAACTTCGAGTCGAAGATCTTTCAAGGAGTATGCCAGCTACTAGGGATTAAGAAGACAAGAACAACCCCGCTTCATCCACAATCGGACGGAATGGTGGAACGCTTCAATAGAACCTTAAACGAACACCTTTCTAAGGTTGTTGGCGACTGCCAGCGGGACTGGGACAAGCACATCCCCATGTTCCTATTAGCTTATCGAAGCGCAGTTCATAACACAACAGGACATACTCCATCCGAAATCCTTTTTGGTCGAACCATCCGGTTACCTAGTGAATTGATGTTTGGATCTCCGACTGATGAAGCAACGAATGAAGATGATTATGTGGCGGATCTCAGAGAAATCATCAGAAACATTCATCGGAAAACTAGAGATAAGATTCGGATATCCAGCGACCGCATGAAGACGAGGTACGATAAAAAAGCGACCACCACAGGATTCCAGGAAGGAGATCTAATTTAATCTAGAATTCAGTCATATTTATTTTATCGCTGTAGGTCAACTGGTTTGGCAGATATCGAAGAAATAGTGCAGGATAATGTTGGTTTTTTTTTGTATCTAAAATTAAAATCTATTAATGCAACTTTATAGATAATTTAATCTAGAATTCAGTCATATTTATTTTATCGCTGTAGGTCAACTGGTTTGGCAGATATCGAAGAAATAGTGCACGATAATGTTGGTTTTTTTTTGTATCTAAAATTAAAATCTATTAATGCAACTTTATAGATAATTTAATCTAGAATTCAGTCATATTTATTTTATCGCTGTAGGTCAACTGGTTTGGCAGATATCGAAGAAATAGTGCACGATAATGTTGGTTTTTTTTTGTATCTAAAATTAAAATCTATTAATGCAACTTTATAGATAATTTAATCTCGAATTCAATCCTATTTATTTTATCGCTGTAGGTCAACTGGTTTGGCAGATATCGAAGAAATAGTGCAGGATAATGTTGGTTTTTTTTTGTATCTAAAATTAAAATCTATTAATGCAACTTTATAGATAATTTAATCTAGAATTCAGTCATATTTATTTTATCGCTGTAGGTCAACTGGTTTGGCAGATATCGAAGAAATAGTGCAGGATAATGTTGGTTTTTTTTTGTATCTAAAATTAAAATCTATTAATGCAACTTTATAGATAATTTAATCTAGAATTCAGTCATATTTATTTTATCGCTGTAGGTCAACTGGTTTGGCAGATATCGAAGAAATAGTGCAGGATAATGTTGGTTTTTTTTTTGTATCTAAAATTAAAATCTATTAATGCAACTTTATAGATAATTTAATCTAGAATTCAGTCATATTTATTTTATAGCTGTAGGTCAACTGGTTTGGCAGATATCGAAGAAATAGTGCAGGATAATGTTGTTTTTTTTGTATCTAAAATTAAAATCTATTAATGCAACTTTATAGATAATTTAATCTACAATTTTTTTTATCGCTGTAGGTCAACTGGTTTGGCAGATATCGAAGAAATAGTGCACGATAATGTTGGTTTTTTTTTGTATCTAAAATTAAAATCTATTAATGCAACTTTATAGATAATTTAATCTAGAATTCAGTCATATTTATTTTATCGCTGTAGGTCAACTGGTTTGGCAGATATCGAAGAAATAGTGCAGGATAATGTTGGTTTTTTTTTGTATCTAAAATTAAAATCTATTAATGCAACTTTATAGATAATTTAATCTAGAATTCAGTCATATTTATTTTATCGCTGTAGGTTAACTGGTTTGGCAGATATCGAAGAAATAGTGCAGGATAATGTTGGTTTTTTTTTTTGTATCTAAAATTAAAATCTATTAATGCAACTTTATAGATAATTTAATTTAGAATTCAGTCATATTTATTTTATCGCTGTAGGTCAACTGGTTTGGCAGATATCGAAGAAATAGTGCACGATAATGTTGGTTTTTTTTTGTATCTAAAATTAAAATCTATTAATGCAACTTTATAGATAATTTAATCTAGAATTCAGTCATATTTATTTTATCGCTGTAGGTCAACTGGTTTGGCAGATATCGAAGAAATAGTGCAGGATAATGTTGGTTTTTTTTGTATCTAAAATTAAAATCTATTAATGCAACTTTATAGATAATTTAATCTAGAATTCAGTCATATTTATTTTATCGCTGTAGGTCAACTGGTTTGGCAGATATCGAAGAAATAGTGCAGGATAATGTTGGTTTTTTTTTGTATCTAAAATTAAAATCTATTAATGCAACTTTATAGATAATTTAATCTAGAATTCAGTCATATTTATTTTATCGCTGTAGGTCAACTGGTTTGGCAGATATCGAAGAAATAGTGCAGGATAATGTTGGTTTTTTTTGTATCTAAAATTAAAATCTATTAATGCAACTTTATAGATAATTTAATCTAGAATTCAGTCATATTTATTTTATCGCTGTAGGTCAACTGGTTTGACAGATATCGAAGAAATAGTGCACGATAATGTTGGTTTTTTTTTGTATCTAAAATTAAAATCTATTAATGCAACTTTATAGATAATTTAATCTAGAATTCAGTCATATTTATTTTATCGCTGTAGGTCAACTGGTTTGGCAGATATCGAAGAAATAGTGCACGATAATGTTGGTTTTTTTTTGTATCTAAAATTAAAATCTATTAATGCAACTTTATAGATAATTTAATCTAGAATTCAGTCATATTTATTTTATCGCTGTAGGTCAACTGGTTTGGCAGATATCGAAGAAATAGTGCAGGATAATGTTGGTTTTTTTTTGTATCTAAAATTAAAATCTATTAATGCAACTTTATAGATAATTTAATCTAGAATTCAGTCATATTTATTTTATCGCTGTAGGTCAACTGGTTTGGCAGATATCGAAGAAATAGTGCAGGATAATGTTGGTTTTTTTTTGTATCTAAAATTAAAATCTATTAATGCAACTTTATAGATAATTTAATCTAGAATTCAGTCATATTTATTTTATCGCTGTAGGTCAACTGGTTTGGCAGATATCGAAGAAATAGTGCACGATAATGTTGGTTTTTTTTTTGTATCTAAAATTAAAATCTATTAATGTAACTTTATAGATAATTTAATCTAGAATTCAGTCATATTTATTTTATCGCTGTAGGTCAACTGGTTTGGCAGATATCGAAGAAATAGTGCAGGATAATGTTGGTTTTTTTTTGTATCTAAAATTAAAATCTATTAATGCAACTTTATAGATAATTTAATCTAGAATTCAGTCATATTTATTTTATCGCTGTAGGTCAACTGGTTTGGCAGATATCGAAGAAATAGTGCACGATAATGTTGGTTTTTTTTTGTATCTAAAATTAAAATCTATTAATGCAACTTTATAGATAATTTAATCTAGAATTCAGTCATATTTATTTTATCGCTGTAGGTCAACTGGTTTGGCAGATATCGAAGAAATAGTGCAGGATAATGTTGGTTTTTTTTTGTATCTAAAATTAAAATCTATTAATGCAACTTTATAGATAATTTAATCTAGAATTCAGTCATATTTATTTTATCGCTGTAGGTCAACTGGTTTGGCAGATATCGAAGAAATAGTGCAGGATAATGTTGTTTTTTTTTTTGTATCTAAAATTAAAATCTATTAATGCAACTTTATAGATAATTTAATCTAGAGTTCAGTCATATTTATTTTATCGCTGTAGGTCAACTGGTTTGGCAGATATCGAAGAAATAGTCCAGGATAATGTTGGTTTTTTTTTGTATCTAAAATTAAAATCTATTAATGCAACTTTATAAATAATTTAATCTAGAATTCAGTCATATTTATTTTATCGCTGTAGGTCAATTGGTTTGGCAGATATCGAAGAAATAGTGCACGATAATGTTGGTTTTTTTTTGTATCTAAAATTAAAATCTATTAATGCAACTTTATAGATAATTTAATCTAGAATTCAGTCATATTTATTTTATCGCTGTAGGTCAACTGGTTTGGCAGATATCGAAGAAATAGTGCAGGATAATGTTGGTTTTTTTTTTGTATCTAAAATTAAAATCTATTAATGCAACTTTATAGATAATTTAATCTAGAATTCAGTCATATTTATTTTATCGCTGTAGGTCAACTGGTTTGGCAGATATGAAATAGTGCAGGATAATGTTGGTTTTTTTTTGTATCTAAAATTAAAATCTATTAATGCAACTTTATAGATAATTTAATCTAGAATTCAGTCATATTTATTTTATCGCTGTAGGTCAACTGGTTTGGCAGATATCGAAGAAATAGTGCAGGATAATGTTGGTTTTTTTTTGTATCTAAAATTAAAATCTATTAATGCAACTTTATAGATAATTTAATCTAGAATTCAGTCATATTTATTTTATCGCTGTAGGTCAACTGGTTTGGCAGATATCGAAGAAATAGTGCAGGATAATGTTGGTTTTTTTTTGTATCTAAAATTAAAATCTATTAATGCAACTTTATAAATAATTTAATCTAGAATTCAGTCATATTTATTTTATCGCTGTAGGTCAATTGGTTTCCCAGATATCGAAGAAATAGTGCAGGATAATGTTGGTTTTTTTTTGTATCTAAAATTAAAATCTATTAATGCAACTTTATAGATAATTTAATCTAGAATTCAGTCATATTTATTTTATCGCTGTAGGTCGACTGGTTTGGCAGATATCGAAGAAATAGTGCAGGATAATGTTGGTTTTTTTTTTGCATCTAAAATTAAAATCTATTAATGCAACTTTATAGATAATTTAATCTAGAATTCAGTCATATTTATTTTATCGCTGTAGGTCAACTGGTTTGGCAGATATCGAAGAAATAGTGCACGATAATGTTGGTTTTTTTTTGTATCTAAAATTAAAATCTATTAATGCAACTTTATAGATAATTTAATCTAGAATTCAGTCATATTTATTTTATCGCTGTAGGTCAACTGGTTTGGCCGATATCTAAGAAATAGTGCAGGATAATGTTGGTTTTTTTTTGTATCTAAAATTAAAATCTATTAATGCAACTTTATAGATAATTTAATCTAGAATTCAGTCATATTTATTTTATCGCTGTAGGTCAACTGGTTTGGCAGATATCGAAGAAATAGTGCAGGATAATGTTGTTTTTTTTTTGTATCTAAAATTAAAATCTATTAATGCAACTTTATAGATAATTTAATCTAGAATTCAGTCATATTTATTTTATCGCTGTAGGTCAATTGGTTTGGCAGATATCGAAGAAATAGTGCACGATAAAGTTGGTTTTTTTTTGTATCAAAAATTAAAATCTATTAATGTACCTTTAAAGATAATTTAATCTAGAATTCAGTCATATTTATTTTATCGCTGTAGGTCAACTGGTTTGGCAGATATCGAAGAAATAGTGCACGATAATGTTGGTTTTTTTTTGTATCTAAAATTAAAATCTATTAATGGAACTTTATAGATAATTTAATCTAGAATTCAGTCATATTTATTTTATCGCTGTAGGTCAACTGGTTTGGCAGATATCGAAGAAATAGTGCACGATAATGTTGGTTTTTTTTGTATCTAAAATTAAAATCTATTAATGCAACTTTATAGATAATTTAATCTAGAATTCAGTCATATTTATTTTATCGCTGTAGGTCAACTGGTTTGGCAGATATCGAAGAAATAGTGCACGATAATGTTGGTTTTTTTTTGTATCTAAAATTAAAATCTATTAATGCAACTTTATAGATAATTTAATCTAGAATTCAGTCATATTTATTTTATCGCTGTAGGTCAATTGGTTTGACGGTTTGGCAGATATCGAAGAAATAGTGCAGGATAATGTTGGTTTTTTTTTGTATCTAAAATTAAAATCTATTAATGCAACTTTATAGATAATTTAATCTAGAATTCAGTCATATTTATTTTATCGCTGTAGGTCAACTGGTTTGGCAGATATCGAAGAAATAGTGCAGGATAATGTTGGTTTTTTTTTGTATCTAAAATTAAAATCTATTAATGCAACTTTATAGATAATTTAATCTAAAATTCAGTCATATTTATTTTATCGCTGTAGGTCAACTGGTTTGGCAGATATCGAAGAAATAGTGCAGGATAATGTTGGTTTTTTTTGTATCTAAAATTAAAATCTATTAATGCAACTTTATAGATAATTTAATCTAGAATTCAGTCATATTTATTTTATCGCTGTAGGTCAACTGGTTTGGCAGATATCGAAGAAATAGTGCAGGATAATGTTGGTTTTTTTTTGTATCTAAAATTAAAATCTATTAGTGCAACTTTATAGATAATTTAATCTAGAATTCAGTCATATTTATTTTATCGCTGTAGGTCAACTGGTTTGACAGATATCGAAGAAATAGTGCAGGATAATGTTGGTTTTTTTTTGTATCTAAAATTAAAATCTATTAATGCAACTTTATAGATAATTTAATCTAGAATTCAGTCATATTTATTTTATCGCTGTAGGTCAACTGGTTTGGCAGATATCGAAGAATAGTGCAGGATAATGTTGGTTTTTTTTTGTATTAAAATTAAAATCTATTAATGCAACTTTATAGATAATTTAATCTAGAATTCAGTCAGATTTATTTTATCGCTGTAGGTCAACTGGTTTGGCAGATATCGAAGAAAGAGTGCAGGATAATGTTGGTTTTTTTTTGTATCTAAAATTAAAATCTATTAATGCAACTTATAGATAATTTAATCTAGAATTCAGTCATATTTATTTATCGCTGTAGGTCAATTGGTTTGGCAGATATCGAAGAAAGAGTGCAGGATAATGTTGGTTTTTTTGTATCTAAAATTAAAATCTATTAATGCAACTTTATAGATAATTTAATCTAGAATTCAGTCATATTTATTTTATCGCTGTAGGTCAACTGGTTTGGCAGATATCGAAGAAATAGTGCAGGATAATGTTGTTTTTTTTCTGTATCTAAAATTAAAATCTATTAATGCAACTTTATAGATAAGTTAATCTAGAATTCAGTCATATTTATTTTATCGCTGTAGGTCAATTGGTTTGGCAGATATCGAAGAAATAGTGCAGGATAATGTTGGTTTTTTTTTTGTATCTAAAATTAAAATCTATTAATGCAAATTTATAGATAATTTAATCTAGAATTCAGTCATATTTATTTTATCGCTGTAGGTCAACTGGTTTGGCAGATATCGAAGAAATAGTGCAGGATAATGTTGGTTTTTTTTTTGTATCTAAAATTAAAATCTATTAATGCAACTTTATAGATAATTTAATCTAGAATTCAGTCATATTTATTTTATCGCTGTAGGTCAATTGGTTTGGCAGATATCGAAGAAATAGTGCACGATAATGTAGGTTTTTTTTGTATCTAAAATTAAAATCTATTAATGCAACTTTATAGATAATTTAATCTAGAATTCAGTCATATTTATTTTATCGCTGTAGGTCAACTGGTTTGGCAGATTTCGAAGAAATAGTGCAGGATAATGTTGGTTTTTTTTTTGTATCTAAAATTAAAATCTATTAATGCAACTTTATAGATAATTTAATCTAGAATTCAGTCATATTTATTTTATCGCTGTAGGTCAACTGGTTTGGCAGATATCGAAGAAATAGTGCAGGATAATGTTGGTTTTTTTTTGTATCTAAAATTAAAATCTATTAATGCAACTTTATAGATAATTTAATCTAGAATTCAGTCATATTTATTTTATCGCTGTAGGTCAACTGGTTTGGCAGATATCGAAGAAATAGTGCAGGATAATGTTGGTTTTTTTTGTATCTAAAATTAAAATCTATTAATGCAACTTTATAGATAATTTAATCTAGAATTCAGTCATATTTATTTTATCGCTGTAGGTCAACTGGTTTTGGCAGATATCGAAGAAATAGTGCAGGATAATGTTGGTTTTTTTTTTGTATCTAAAATTAAAATCTATTAATGCAACTTTATAGATAATTTAATCTAGAATTCAGTCATATTTATTTTATCGCTGTAGGTCAACTGGTTTGGCAGATATCGAAGAAATAGTGCAGGATAATGTTGGTTTTTTTTTGTATCTAAAATTAAAATCTATTAATGCAACTTTATAGATAATTTAATCTAGAATTCAGTCATATTTATTTTATCGCTGTAGGTCAACTGGTTTGGCAGATATCGAAGAAATAGTGCAGGATAATGTTGGTTTTTTTTGTATCTAAAATTAAAATCTATTAATGCAACTTTATAGATAATTTAATCTAGAATTCAGTCATATTTATTTTATCGCTGTAGGTCAACTGGTTTGGCAGATATCGAAGAAATAGTGCAGGATAATGTTGGTTTTTTTCTGTATCTAAAATTAAAATCTATTAATGCAACTTTATAGATAATTTAATCTAGAATTCAGTCATATTTATTTTATCGCTGTAGGTCAACTGGTTTGGCAGATATCGAAGAAATAGTGCACGGATAATGTTGGTTTTTTTTTGTATCTAAAATTAAAATCTATTAATGCAACTTTATAGATAATTTAATCTAGAATTCAGTCATATTTATTTTATCGCTGTAGGTCAACTGGTTTGGCAGATATCGAAGAAATAGTGCAGGATAAGTGGTGTTTTTTTTTGTATCTAAAATTAAAATCTATTAAAGCAACTTTATAGATAATTTAATCTAGAATTCAGTCATATTTATTTTATCGCTGTAGGTCAACTGGTTTGGCAGATATCGAAGAAATAGTGCACGATAATGTTGGTTTTTTTTTGTATCTAAAATTAAAATCTATTAATGCAACTTTATAGATAATTTAATCTAGAATTCAGTCATATTTATTTTATCGCTGTAGGTCAACTGGTTTGGCAGATATCGAAGAAATAGTGCACGATAATGTTGGTTTTTTTTTTTGTATCTAAAATTAAAATCTATTAATGCAACTTTATAGATAATTTAATCTAGAATTCAGTCATATTTATTTTATCGCTGTAGGTCAATTGGTTTGGCAGATATCGAAGAAATAGTGCAGGATAATGTTGGTTTTTTTTTTGTATCTAAAATTAAAATCTATTAATGCAACTTTATAGATAATTTAATCTAGAATTCAGTCATATTTATTTTATCGCTGTAGGTCAACTGGTTTGGCAGATATCGAAGAAATAGTGCACGATAATGTTGGTTTTTTTTTGTATCTAAAATTAAAATCTATTAATGCAACTTTATAGATAATTTAATCTAGAATTCAGTCATATTTATTTTATCGCTGTAGGTCAATTGGTTTGGCAGATATCGAAGAAAGAGTGCAGGATAATGTTGGTTTTTTTGTATCTAAAATTAAAATCTATTAATGCAACTTTATAGATAATTTAATCTAGAATTCAGTCATATTTATTTTATCGCTGTAGGTCAACTGGTTTGGCAGATATCGAAGAAATAGTGCAGGATAATGTTGGTTTTTTTCTGTATCTAAAATTAAAATCTATTAATGCAACTTTATAGATAATTTAATCTAGAATTCAGTCATATTTATTTTATCGCTGTAGGTCAACTGGTTTGGCAGATATCGAAGAAATAGTGCACGATAATGTTGGTTTTTTTTTTGTATCTAAAATTAAAATCTATTAATGCAACTTTATAGATAATTTAATCTAGAATTCAGTCATATTTATTTTATCGCTGTAGGTCAACTGGTTTGGCAGATATCGAAGAAATAGTGCAGGATAATGTTGGTTTTTTTTTGTATCTAAAATTAAAATCTATTAATGCAACTTTATAGATAATTTAATCTAGAATTCAGTCATATTTATTTTATCGCTGTAGGTCAACTGGTTTGGCAGATATCGAAGAAATAGTGCAGGATAAAGTGGTGTTTTTTTTTTATCTAAAATTAAAATCTATTAAAGCAACTTTATAGATAATTTAATCTAGAATTCAGTCATATTTATTTTATCGCTGTAGGTCAACTGGTTTGGCAGATATCGAAGAAATAGTGCAGGATAATGTTGGTTTTTTTTTGTATCTAAAATTAAAATCTATTAATGCAACTTTATAGATAATTTAATCTAGAATTCAGTCAAATTTATTTTATCGCTGTAGGTCAACTGGTTTGGCAGATATCGAAGAAATAGTGCAGGATAATGTTGGTTTTTTTTTGTATCTAAAATTAAAATCTATTAATGCAACTTTATAGATAATTTAATCTAGAATTCAGTCATATTTATTTTATCGCTGTAGGTCAACTGGTTTGGCAGATATCGAAGAAATAGTGCAGGATAATGTTGGTTTTTTTTTGTATCTAAAATTAAAATCTATTAATGCAACTTTATAGATAATTTAATCTAGAATTCATTCATATTTATTTTATCGCTGTAGGTCAACTGGTTTGGCAGATATCGAAGAAATAGTGCAGGATAATGTTGGTTTTTTTTTGTATCTAAAATTAAAATCTATTAATGCAACTTTATAGATAATTTAATCAAGAATTCAGTCATATTTATTTTATCGCTGTAGGTCAACTGGTTTGGCAGATATCGAAGAAATAGTGCAGGATAATGTTGGTTTTTTTTTGTATCTAAAATTAAAATCTATTAATGCAACTTTATAGATAATTTAATCTAAAATTCAGTCATATTTATTTTATCGCTGTAGGTCAACTGGTTTGGCAGATATCGAAGAAATAGTGCAGGATAATGTTGGTTTTTTTTTGTATCTAAAATTAAAATCTATTAATGCAACTTTATAGATAATTTAATCTAGAATTCAGTCATATTTATTTTATCGCTGTAGGTCAACTGGTTTGGCAGATATCGAAGAAATAGTGCAGGATAATGTTGGTTTTTTTTTGTATCTAAAATTAAAATCTATTAGTGCAACTTTATAGATAATTTAATCTAGAATTCAGTCATATTTATTTTATCGCTGTAGGTCAACTGGTTTGACAGATATCGAAGAAATAGTGCAGGATAATGTTGGTTTTTTTTTGTATCTAAAATTAAAATCTATTAATGCAACTTTATAGATAATTTAATCTAGAATTCAGTCATATTTATTTTATCGCTGTAGGTCAACTGGTTTGGCAGATATCGAAGAAATAGTGCAGGATAATGTTGGTTTTTTTTTTGTATCTAAAATTAAAATCTATTAATGCAACTTTATAGATAATTTAATCTAGAATTCAGTCATATTTATTTTATCGCTGTAGGTCAACTGGTTTGGCAGATATCGAAGAAATAGTGCAGGATAATGTTGGTTTTTTTTTTGTATCTAAAATTAAAATCTATTAATGCAACTTTATAGATAATTTAATCTAGAATTCAGTCATATTTATTTTATCGCTGTAGGTCAACTGGTTTGGCAGATATCGAAGAAATAGTGCAGGATAATGTTGGTTTTTTTTTGTATCTAAAATTAAAATCTATTAATGCAACTTTATAGATAATTTAATCTAGAATTCAGTCATATTTATTTTATCGCTGTAGGTCAACTGGTTTGGCAGATATCGAAGAAATAGTGCAGGATAATGTTGTTTTTTTTTGTATCTAAATTAAAATCTATTAATGCAACTTTATAGATAATTTAATCTAGAATTCAGTCATATTTATTTTATCGCTGTAGGTCAACTGGTTTGGCAGATATCGAAGAAATAGTGCAGGATAATGTTGGTTTTTTTTTGTATCTAAAATTAAAATCTATTAATGCAACTTTATAGATAATTTAATCTAGAATTCAGTCATATTTATTTTATCGCTGTAGGTCAACTGGTTTGGCAGATATCGAAGAAATAGTGCAGGATAATGTTGGTTTTTTTTTGTATCTAAAATTAAAATCTATTAATGCAACTTTATAGATAATTAATCTAGAATTCAGTCATATTTATTTTATCGCTGTAGGTCAACTGGTTTGGCAGATATCGAAGAAATAGTGCAGGATAAAGTGGTGTTTTTTTTTTATCTAAAATTAAAATCTATTAAAGCAACTTTATAGATAATTTAATCTAGAATTCAGTCATATTTATTTTATCGCTGTAGGTCAACTGGTTTGGCAGATATCGAAGAAATAGTGCAGGATAATGTTGGTTTTTTTTTGTATCTAAAATTAAAATCTATTAATGCAACTTTATAGATAATTTAATCTAGAATTCAGTCAAATTTATTTTATCGCTGTAGGTCAACTGGTTTGGCAGATATCGAAGAAATAGTGCAGGATAATGTTGGTTTTTTTTTGTATCTAAAATTAAAATCTATTAATGCAACTTTATAGATAATTTAATCTAGAATTCAGTCATATTTATTTTATCGCTGTAGGTCAACTGGTTTGGCAGATATCGAAGAAATAGTGCAGGATAATGTTGGTTTTTTTTTTGTATCTAAAATTAAAATCTATTAATGCAACTTTATAGATAATTTAATCTAGAATTCAGTCATATTTATTTTATCGCTGTAGGTCAACTGGTTTGGCAGATATCGAAGAAATAGTGCAGGATAATGTTGGTTTTTTTTTGTATCTAAAATTAAAATCTATTAATGCAACTTTATAGATAATTTAATCAAGAATTCAGTCATATTTATTTTATCGCTGTAGGTCAACTGGTTTGGCAGATATCGAAGAAATAGTGCAGGATAATGTTGGTTTTTTTTTGTATCTAAAATTAAAATCTATTAATGCAACTTTATAGATAATTTAATCTAGAATTCAGTCATATTTATTTTATCGCTGTAGGTCAACTGGTTTGGCAGATATCGAAGAAATAGTGCAGGATAATGTTGGTTTTTTTTGTATCTAAAATTAAAATCTATTAATGCAACTTTATAGATAATTTAATCTAGAATTCAGTCATATTTATTTTATCGCTGTAGGTCAACTGGTTTGGCAGATATCGAAGAAATAGTGCAGGATAATGTGGTTTTTTTTTGTATCTAAAATTAAAATCTATTAATGCAACTTTATAGATAATTTAATCTAGAATTCAGTCATATTTATTTTATCGCTGTAGGTCAACTGTTTGGCAGATATCGAAGAAATAGTGCAGGATAATGTTGGTTTTTTTTGTATCTAAAATTAAAATCTATTAATGCAACTTTATAGATAATTTAATCTAGAATTCAGTCATATTTATTTTATCGCTGTAGGTCAACTGGTTTGGCAGATATCGAAGAAATAGTGCAGGATAATGTTGGTTTTTTTTTGTATCTAAAATTAAAATCTATTAATGCAACTTTATAGATAATTTAATCTAGAATTCAGTCATATTTATTTTATCGCTGTAGGTCAACTGGTTTGGCAGATATCGAAGAAATAGTGCAGGATAATGTTGGTTTTTTTTTGTATCTAAAATTAAAATCTATTAATGCAACTTTATAGATAATTTAATCTAGAATTCAGTCATATTTATTTTATCGCTGTAGGTCAACTGGTTTGGCAGATATCGAAGAAATAGTGCAGGATAATGTTGGTTTTTTTTTGTATCTAAAATTAAAATCTATTAATGCAACTTTATAGATAATTTAATCTAGAATTCAGTCATATTTATTTTATCGCTGTAGGTCAACTGGTTTGGCAGATATCGAAGAAATAGTGCAGGATAATGTTGGTTTTTTTTTGTATCTAAAATTAAAATCTATTAATGCAACTTTATAGATAATTTAATCTAGAATTCAGTCATATTTATTTTATCGCTGTAGGTCAACTGGTTTGGCAGATATCGAAGAAATAGTGCAGGATAATGTTGGTTTTTTTTTGTATCTAAAATTAAAATCTATTAATGCAACTTTATAGATAATTTAATCTAGAATTCAGTCATATTTATTTTATCGCTGTAGGTCAACTGGTTTGGCAGATATCGAAGAAATAGTGCAGGATAATGTTGGTTTTTTTTTGTATCTAAAATTAAAATCTATTAATGCAACTTTATAGATAATTTAATCTAGAATTCAGTCATATTTATTTTATCGCTGTAGGTCAACTGGTTTGGCAGATATCGAAGAAATAGTGCAGGATAATGTTGGTTTTTTTTTTGTATCTAAAATTAAAATCTATTAATGCAACTTTATAGATAATTTAATCTAGAATTCAGTCATATTTATTTTATCGCTGTAGGTCAACTGGTTTGGCAGATATCGAAGAAATAGTGCAGGATAATGTTGGTTTTTTTTTTGTATCTAAAATTAAAATCTATTAATGCAACTTTATAGATAATTTAATCTAGAATTCAGTCATATTTATTTTATCGCTGTAGGTCAACTGGTTTGGCAGATATCGAAGAAATAGTGCAGGATAATGTTGGTTTTTTTTGTATCTAAAATTAAAATCTATTAATGCAACTTTATAGATAATTTAATCTAGAATTCAGTCATATTTATTTTATCGCTGTAGGTCAACTGGTTTGGCAGATATCGAAGAAATAGTGCAGGATAATGTTGGTTTTTTTTTGTATCTAAAATTAAAATCTATTAGTGCAACTTTATAGATAATTTAATCTAGAATTCAGTCATATTTATTTTATCGCTGTAGGTCAACTGGTTTGGCAGATATCGAAGAAATAGTGCAGGATAATGTTGGTTTTTTTTTGTATCTAAAATTAAAATCTATTAATGCAACTTTATAGATAATTTAATCTAGAATTCAGTCATATTTATTTTATCGCTGTAGGTCAACTGGTTTGGCAGATATCGAAGAAATAGTGCAGGATAATGTTGGTTTTTTTTGTATCTAAAATTAAAATCTATTAATGCAACTTTATAGATAATTTAATCTAGAATTCAGTCATATTTATTTTATCGCTGTAGGTCAACTGGTTTGGCAGATATCGAAGAAATAGTGCAGGATAATGTTGGTTTTTTTTTGTATCTAAAATTAAAATCTATTAATGCAACTTTATAGATAATTTAATCTAGAATTCAGTCATATTTATTTTATCGCTGTAGGTCAACTGGTTTGGCAGATATCGAAGAAATAGTGCAGGATAATGTTGGTTTTTTTTTGTATCTAAAATTAAAATCTATTATGCAACTTTATAGATAATTTAATCTAGAATTCAGTCATATTTATTTTATCGCTGTAGGTCAACTGGTTTGGCAGATATCGAAGAAATAGTGCAGGATAATGTTGGTTTTTTTTTGTATCTAAAATTAAAATCTATTAAATGCAACTTTATAGATAATTTAATCTAGAATTCAGTCATATTTATTTTATCGCTGTAGGTCAACTGGTTTGGCAGATATCGAAGAAATAGTGCAGGATAATGTTGGTTTTTTTTTGTATCTAAAATTAAAATCTATTAATGCAACTTTATAGATAATTTAATCTAGAATTCAGTCATATTTATTTTATCGCTGTAGGTCAACTGGTTTGGCAGATATCGAAGAAATAGTGCAGGATAATGTTGGTTTTTTTTTTGTATCTAAAATTAAAATCTATTAATGCAACTTTATAGATAATTTAATCTAGAATTCAGTCATATTTATTTTATCGCTGTAGGTCAACTGGTTTGGCAGATATCGAAGAAAGAGTGCAGGATAATGTGGTTTTTTTTTGTATCTAAAATTAAAATCTATTAATGCAACTTTATAGATAATTTAATCTAGAATTCAGTCATATTTATTTTATCGCTGTAGGTCAACTGGTTTGGCAGATATCGAAGAAATTGTGCAGGATAAAGTGGTGTTTTTTTTTATCTAAAATTAAAATCTATTAAAGCAACTTTATAGATAATTTAATCTAGAATTCAGTCATATTTATTTTATCGCTGTAGGTCAACTGGTTTGGCAGATATCGAAGAAATAGTGCAGGATAATGTTGGTTTTTTTTTGTATCTAAAATTAAAATCTATTAATGCAACTTTATAGATAATTTAATCTAGAATTCAGTCATATTTATTTTATCGCTGTAGGTCAACTGGTTTGGCAGATATCGAAGAAATAGTGCAGGATAATGTTGGTTTTTTTTTGTATCTAAAATTAAAATCTATTAATGCAACTTTATAGATAATTTAATCTAGAATTCAGTCATATTTATTTTATCGCTGTAGGTCAACTGGTTTGGCAGATATCGAAGAAATAGTGCAGGATAATGTTGGTTTTTTTTTGTATCTAAAATTAAAATCTATTAATGCAACTTTATAGATAATTTAATCTAGAATTCAGTCATATTTATTTTATCGCTGTAGGTCAACTGGTTTGGCAGATATCGAAGAAATAGTGCAGGATAATGTTGGTTTTTTTTTGTATCTAAAATTAAAATCTATTAATGCAACTTTATAGATAATTTAATCTAGAAATCAGTCATATTTATTTTATCGCTGTAGGTCAACTGGTTTGGCAGATATCGAAGAAATAGTGCAGGATAATGTTGGTTTTTTTTTGTATCTAAAATTAAAATCTATTAATGCAACTTTATAGATAATTTAATCTAGAATTCAGTCATATTTACTTTATCGCTGTAGGTCAACTGGTTTGGCAGATATCGAAGAAATAGTGCAGGATAATGTTGGTTTTTTTTTGTATCTAAAATTAAAATCTATTAATGCAACTTTATAGATAATTTAATCTAGAATTCAGTCATATTTATTTTATCGCTGTAGGTCAACTGGTTTGGCAGATATCGAAGAAATAGTGCAGGATAATGTTGGTTTTTTTTTTGTATCTAAAATTAAAATCTATTAATGCAACTTTATAGATAATTTAATCTAGAATTCAGTCATATTTATTTTATCGCTGTAGGTCAACTGGTTTGGCAGATATCGAAGAAATAGTGCAGGATAATGTTGGTTTTTTTTTGTATCTAAAATTAAAATCTATTAATGCAACTTTATAGATAATTTAATCTAGAATTCAGTCATATTTATTTTATCGCTGTAGGTCAACTGGTTTGGCAGATATCGAAGAAATAGTGCAGGATAAAGTGGTGTTTTTTTTGTATCTAAAATTAAAATCTATTAAAGCAACTTTATAGATAATTTAATCTAGAATTCAGTCATATTTATTTTATCGCTGTAGGTCAACTGGTTTGGCAGATATCGAAGAAATAGTGCAGGATAATGTTGGTTTTTTTTTGTATCTAAAATTAAAATCTATTAATGCAACTTTATAGATAATTTAATCTAGAATTCAGTCATATTTATTTTATCGCTGTAGGTCAACTGGTTTGGCAGATATCGAAGAAATAGTGCAGGATAATGTTGGTTTTTTTTTGTATCTAAAATTAAAATCTATTAATGCAACTTTATAGATAATTTAATCTAGAATTCAGTCATATTTATTTTATCGCTGTAGGTCAACTGGTTTGGCAGATATCGAAGAAATAGTGCAGGATAATGTTGGTTTTTTTTGTATCTAAAATTAAAATCTATTAATGCAACTTTATAGATAATTTAATCTAGAATTCAGTCATATTTATTTTATCGCTGTAGGTCAACTGGTTTGGCAGATATCGAAGAAATAGTGCAGGATAATGTTGGTTTTTTTTTGTATCTAAAATTAAAATCTATTAATGCAACTTTATAGATAATTTAATCTAGAATTCAGTCATATTTATTTTATCGCTGTAGGTCAACTGGTTTGGCAGATATCGAAGAAATAGTGCAGGATAATGTTGGTTTTTTTTTGTATCTAAAATTAAAATCTATTAATGCAACTTTATAGATAATTTAATCTAGAATTCAGTCATATTTACTTTATCGCTGTAGGTCAACTGGTTTGGCAGATATCGAAGAAATAGTGCAGGATAATGTTGGTTTTTTTTTGTATCTAAAATTAAAATCTATTAATGCAACTTTATAGATAATTTAATCTAGAATTCAGTCATATTTATTTTATCGCTGTAGGTCAACTGGTTTGGCAGATATCGAAGAAATAGTGCAGGATAATGTTGGTTTTTTTTTGTATCTAAAATTAAAATCTATTAATGCAACTTTATAGATAATTTAATCTAGAATTCAGTCATATTTATTTTATCGCTGTAGGTCAACTGGTTTGGCAGATATCGAAGAAATAGTGCAGGATAATGTTGGTTTTTTTTTTGTATCTAAAATTAAAATCTATTAATGCAACTTTATAGATAATTTAATCTAGAATTCAGTCATATTTATTTTATCGCTGTAGGTCAACTGGTTTGGCAGATATCGAAGAAATAGTGCAGGATAATGTTGGTTTTTTTTTGTATCTAAAATTAAAATCTATTAATGCAACTTTATAGATAATTTAATCTAGAATTCAGTCATATTTATTTTATCGCTGTAGGTCAACTGGTTTGGCAGATATCGAAGAAATAGTGCAGGATAATGTTGGTTTTTTTTTTGTATCTAAAATTAAAATCTATTAATGCAACTTTATAGATAATTTAATCTAGAATTCAGTCATATTTATTTTATCGCTGTAGGTCAACTGGTTTGGCAGATATCGAAGAAATAGTGCACGATAATGTTGGTTTTTTTTTGTATCTAAAATTAAAATCTATTAATGCAACTTTATAGATAATTTAATCTAGAATTCAGTCATATTTATTTTATCGCTGTAGGTCAACTGGTTTGGCAGATATCGAAGAAATAGTGCAGGATAATGTTGGTTTTTTTTTTGTATCTAAATTAAAATCTATTAATGCAACTTTATAGATAATTTAATCTAGAATTCAGTCATATTTATTTTATCGCTGTAGGTCAACTGGTTTGGCAGATATCGAAGAAATAGTGCACGATAATGTTGGTTTTTTTTTGTATCTAAAATTAAAATCTATTAATGCAACTTTATAGATAATTTAATCTAGAATTCAGTCATATTTATTTTATCGCTGTAAACTGGTTTGGCAGATATCGAAGAAATAGTGCAGGATAATGTTGGTTTTTTTTGTATCTAAAATTAAAATCTATTAATGCAACTTTATAGATAATTTAATCTAGAATTCAGTCATATTTATTTTATCGCTGTAGGTCAACTGGTTTGGCAGATATCGAAGAAATAGTGCAGGATAAAGTTGGTTTTTTTTTGTATCTAAAATTAAAATCTATTAATGCAGCTTTATAGATAATTTAATCTAGAATTCAGTCATATTTATTTTATCGCTGTAGGTCAACTAGTTTGGCAGATATCGAAGAAATAGTGCACGATAATGTTGGTTTTTTTTGTATCTAAAATTAAAATCTATTAATGCAACTTTATAGATAATTTAATCTAGAATTCAGTCATATTTATTTTATCGCTGTAGGTCAACTGGTTTGGCAGATATCGAAGAAATAGTGCACGATAATGTTGGTTTTTTTTTGTATCTAAAATTAAAATCTATTAATGCAACTTTATAGATAATTTAATCTAGAATTCAGTCATATTTATTTTATCGCTGTAGGTCAACTGGTTTGGCAGATATCGAAGAAATAGTGCACGATAATGTTGGTTTTTTTTTGTATCTAAAATTAAAATCTATTAATGCAACTTTATAGATAATTTAATCTAGAATTCAGTCATATTTATTTTATCGCTGTAGGTCAACTGGTTTGGCAGATATCGAAGAAATAGTGCAGGATAATGTTGGTTTTTTCCTGTATCTAAAATTAAAATCTATTAATGCAACTTTATAGATAATTTAATCTAGAATTCAGTCATATTTATTTTATCGCTGTAGGTCAACTGGTTTGGCAGATATCGAAGAAATAGTGCACGATAATGTTGGTTTTTTTTTGTATCTAAAATTAAAATCTATTAATGCAACTTTATAGATAATTTAATCTAGAATTCAGTCATATTTATTTTATCGCTGTAGGTCAACTGGTTTGGCAGATATCGAAGAAATAGTGCAGGATAATGTTGGTTTTTTTTTGTATCTAAAATTAAAATCTATTAATGCAACTTTATAGATAATTTAATCTAGAATTCAGTCATATTTATTTTATCGCTGTAGGTCAACTGGTTTGGCAGATATCGAAGAAATAGTGCAGGATAATGTTGGTTTTTTTTTGTATCTAAAATTAAAATCTATTAATGCAACTTTATAGATAATTTAATCTAGAATTCAGTCATATTTATTTTATCGCTGTAGGTCAACTGGTTTGGCAGATATCGAAGAAATAGTGCAGGATAATGTTGGTTTTTTTCTGTATCTAAAATTAAAATCTATTAATGCAACTTTATAGATAATTTAATCTAGAATTCAGTCATATTTATTTTATCGCTGTAGGTCAACTGGTTTGGCAGATATCGAAGAAATAGTGCAGGATAATGTTGGTTTTTTTTTGTATCTAAAATTAAAATCTATTAATGCAACTTTATAGATAATTTAATCTAGAATTCAGTCATATTTATTTTATCGCTGTAGGTCAACTGGTTTGGCAGATATCGAAGAAATAGTGCAAGATAATGTTGGTTTTTTTTTGTATCTAAAATTAAAATCTATTAATGCAACTTTATAGATAATTTAATCTAGAATTCAGTCATATTTATTTTATCGCTGTAGGTCAACTGGTTTGGCAGATATCGATGAAATAGTGCAGGATAAAGTGGTGTTTTTTTTTATCTAAAATTAAAATCTATTAAAGCAACTTTATAGATAATTTAATCTAGAATTCAGTCATATTTATTTTATCGCTGTAGGTCAATTGGTTTGGCAGATATCGAAGAAATAGTGCACGATAATGTTGGTTTTTTTTTGTATCTAAAATTAAAATCTATTAATGCAACTTTATAGATAATTTAATCTAGAATTCAGTCATATTTATTTTATCGCTGTAGGTCAACTGGTTTGGCAGATATCGAAGAAATAGTGCACGATAATGTTGGTTTTTTTTTTGTATCTAAAATTAAAATCTATTAATGCAACTTTATAGATAATTTAATCTAGAATTCAGTCATATTTATTTTATCGCTGTAGGTCAATTGGTTTGGCAGATATCGAAGAAATAGTGCAGGATAATGTTGGTTTTTTTTTGTATCTAAAATTAAAATCTATTAATGCAACTTTATAGATAATTTAATCTAGAATTCAGTCATATTTATTTTATCGCTGTAGGTCAACTGGTTTGGCAGATATCGAAGAAATAGTGCACGATAATGTTGGTTTTTTTTTTTATTAATGCAACTTTATAGATAATTTAATCTAGAATTCAGTCATATTTATTTTATCGCTGTAGGTCAACTGTTTGGCAGATATCGAAGAAATAGTGCAGGATAATGTTGGTTTTTTTTGTATCTAAAATTAAAATCTATTAATGCAACTTTATAGATAATTTAATCTAGAATTCAGTCATATTTATTTTATCGCTGTAGGTCAACTGGTTTGGCAGATATCGAAGAAATAGTGCAGGATAATGTTGGTTTTTTTTTGTATCTAAAATTAAAATCTATTAATGCAACTTTATAGATAATTTAATCTAGAATTCAGTCATATTTATTTTATCGCTGTAGGTCAACTGGTTTGGCAGATATCGAAGAAATAGTGCACGATAATGTTGGTTTGTTTTTGTATCTAAAATTAAAATCTATTAATGCAACTTTATAGATAATTTAATCTAGAATTCAGTCATATTTATTTTATCGCTGTAGGTCAACTGGTTTGGCAGATATCGAAGAAATAGTGCAGGATAATGTTGGTTTTTTTTGTATCTAAAATTAAAATCTATTAATGCAACTTTATAGATAATTTAATCTAGAATTCAGTCATATTTATTTTATCGCTGTAGGTCAACTGGTTTGGCAGATATCGAAGAAATAGTGCACGATAATGTTGGTTTTTTTTTTTAAAATCTATTAATGGAACTTTATAGATAATTTAATCTAGAATTCAGTCATATTTATTTTATCGCTGTAGGTCAACTGGTTTGGCAGATATCGAAGAAATAGTGCAGGATAATGTTGGTTTTTTTTTGTATCTAAAATTAAAATCTATTAATGCAACTTTATAGATAATTTAATCTAGAATTCAGTCATATTTATTTTATCGCTGTAGGTCAACTGGTTTGGCAGATATCGAAGAAATAGTGCAGGATAATGTTGGTTTTTTTTTGTATCTAAAATTAAAATCTATTAATGCAACTTTATAGATAATTTAATCTAGAATTCAGTCATATTTATTTTATCGCTGTAGGTCAACTGGTTTGGCAGATATCGAAGAAATAGTGCAGGATAATGTTGGTTTTTTTTTGTATCTAAAATTAAAATCTATTAATGCAACTTTATAGATAATTTAATCTAGAATTCAGTCATATTTATTTTATCGCTGTAGGTCAACTGGTTTGGCAGATATCGAAGAAATAGTGCAGGATAATGTTGGTTTTTTTTGTATCTAAAATTAAAATCTATTAATGCAACTTTATAGATAATTTAATCTAGAATTCAGTCATATTTAATTTTATCGCTGTAGGTCAACTGGTTTGGCAGATATCGAAGAAATAGTGCAGGATAATGTTGGTTTTTTTTGTATCTAAAATTAAAATCTATTAATGCAACTTTATAGATAATTTAATCTAGAATTCAGTCATATTTATTTTATCGCTGTAGGTCAACTGGTTTGGCAGATATCGAAGAAATATGCACGATAATGTTGTTTTTTTTTTGTATCTAATATTAAAATCTATTAATGCAACTTTATAGATAATTTAATCTAGAATTCAGTCATATTTATTTTATCGCTGTAGGTCAACTGGTTTGGCAGATATCGAAGAAATAGTGCAGGATAATGTTGGTTTTTTTTTTGTATCTAAAATTAAAATCTATTAATGCAACTTTATAGATAATTTAATCTAGAATTCAGTCATATTTATTTTATCGCTGTAGGTCAACTGGTTTGGCAGATATCGAAGAAATAGTGCACGATAGTGTTGGTTTTTTTTTTGTATCTAAAATTAAAATCTATTAATGCAACTTTATAGATAATTTAATCTAGAATTCAGTCATATTTATTTTATCGCTGTAGGTCAACTGGTTTGGCAGATATCGAAGAAATAGTGCACGATAATGTTGGTTTTTTTTTGTATCTAAAATTAAAATCTATTAATGCAACTTTATAGATAATTTAATCTAGAATTCAGTCATATTTATTTTATCGCTGTAGGTCAACTGGTTTGGCAGATATCGAAGAAATAGTGCACGATAATGTTGGTTTTTTTTTGTATCTAAAATTAAAATCTATTAATGCAACTTTATAGATAATTTAATCTAGAATTCAGTCATATATATTTTATCGCTGTAGGTCAACTGGTTTGGCAGATATCGAAGAAATAGTGCACGATAATGTTGGTTTTTTTTTGTATCTAAAATTAAAATCTATTAATGCAACTTTATAGATAATTTAATCTAGAATTCAGTCATATTTATTTTATCGCTGTAGGTCAACTGGTTTGGCAGATATCGAAGAAATAGTGCACGATAATGTTGGTTTTTTTTTGTATCTAAAATTAAAATCTATTAATGCAACTGTATAGATAATTTAATCTAGAATTCAGTCGTGTTTATTTTATCGCTGTAGGTCAACTGGTTTGGCAGATATCGAAGAAATAGTGCAGGATAATGTTGGTTTTTTTTTGTATCTAAAATTAAAATCTATTAATGCAACTTTATAGATAATTTAATCTAGAATTCAGTCATATTTATTTTATCGCTGTAGGTCAACTGGTTTGGCAGATATCGAAGAAATAGTGCACGATAATGTTGGTTTTTTTTTTGTATCTAAAATTAAAATCTATTAATGCAACTTTATAGATAATTTAATCTAGAATTCAGTCATATTTATTTTATCGCTGTAGGTCAACTGGTTTGGCAGATATCGAAGAAATAGTGCAGGATAATGTTGGTTTTTTTTTTGTATCTAAAATTAAAATCTATTAATGCAACTTTATAGATAATTTAATCTAGAATTCAGTCATATTTATTTTATCGCTGTAGGTCAACTGGTTTGGCAGATATCGAAGAAATAGTGCAGGATAATGTTGGTTTTTTTTTGTATCTAAAATTAAAATCTATTAATGCAACTTTATAGATAATTTAATCTAGAATTCAGTCATTTTTATTTTATCGCTGTAGGTCAACTGGTTTGGCAGATATCGAAGAAATAGTGCAGGATAATGTTGGTTTTTTTTGTATCTAAAATTAAAATCTATTAATGCAAATTTATAGATAATTTAATCTAGAATTCAGTCATATTTATTTTATCGCTGTAGGTCAACTGGTTTGGCAGATATCGAAGAAATAGTGCAGGATAATGTTGGTTTTTTTTTTTTATATCTAAAATTAAAATCTATTAATGCAACTTTATACATAATTTAATCTAGAATTCGGTGGCGAAGGTTTTCTGTCGGATGGGTAGATGACTGACCAAGGAGGAAAGGCCATAGCTTCTCGCCTTGAGTTAGTCGTCACAGCCCGAGAATCCTGGAGATCCGGTGCCTGCACAGCTTAGGCTGGGCAGACACCGGGCTCAGAAAGGAAACCAGAGGAACAGATGTTTCTGGATAGGAACACTGTTTCTAAGACCGTCATACGTGGTGAAGAACCACATCCTGCACGAGGTGCCACTGCTTTCGACTAAATATGACGGATCTAGAGCGGAAAACTCGATAGAAACCCGTAATCCCGGGTAAGAACGACCGTGCCCATGGGATGTATGGCACAATGTCATGGTGTCTTCTAACGGTGAACTCTAGATACCTGGGGACCTCTAGTTTCAATTTAATTCCCCTTCTCTGTATACAGGGGGTGAGTACAGAGCGACATCTTCTTCCCCCTTACTCGTGGGTCCAAAATTAACAATAACAAACAAAAAACAAACAAAGGGACTGGTGCAAATGAATCGGGCACCATGAACTTCAATAAAACCGATTCTCAAACAACGACAACACCATTGACAAAAATGACGGAGGAGGAAGAAAATCTTCTACTCCAGGAACCG
Source organism: Portevinia maculata (assembly GCA_949715645.1). Taxonomy (NCBI): domain Eukaryota; kingdom Metazoa; phylum Arthropoda; class Insecta; order Diptera; family Syrphidae; genus Portevinia; species Portevinia maculata. The sequence continues at coordinate 134,642 of CATIYB010000042.1, forward strand.
TCAACTAGTAGGGCAGTTTCGGCTGGGGGAAGCGTAGGAACGGTCGATCTCAACCTTGAGAAACTCTTCCTTGAAGAGGATGACAATCGTTCCATCGCCAGCTCATCCAAATTTTCAATTTCATCCACTGCATCGTTGAGGAAAAAACTCCTAAACTGTAAAAACACGATCAGTAAGCTGAGGAAAAAACATACCCTAGAGGACAGAGAGAAACGACGGCTTCAAAACGCTCTCGACTTTCTGGAAGGCCAGTCTTTGGACTGCGACAAGCCCCGTGCTGACTCGCCACCGAAGACAGCCTTCCCCGAAGCTTTGAGTGAGGGTGCACTCATGCGACCACCAATGCCTGTGATATGCCATAGCCTATCGGGGCACGGGTCTGTCGCATCTGAACCCGCCAAGGAAGCAGACGAGGTAAGGAACGTTTCACCGGGAGAGGCCAACTCGACGCTTGACAGTCTGTCTACGGTTGTCGATAAGCCAAATATACCTGTAACGGAGGTAAACCCGGCGATTGACAAAAAGCAGTCGGACCCGGCAAAGCAGCGCAAGAACGCGCGCCGACTGCTAACTAGGTTCAAAAACCGTGACCCTAGCTCCTTCACGGAAAGGGAAACGGTACAGCTAGCTAGGGCTCGGGAGACCATCAAGTCGACCGAGGCAACGTGGCGCAGCAGCCAACAAAACAGGACGCAGAACCGGACAGGTAAAGGGAGTCTGACTGGACCAAGGGAGAAATGCCACTCGCCTTTCGCCTTGAGTAGGTCGGAACCCGAAAAGCCGAGTGCCGACCCAGCAAAGGATACGTCCCAAACTGGAAAGGAACCTGGCGACTCCAAGAAGGTTCTGCAAAAAGGTAGGTCAGGGCCTAGCTTAACTAGGGCGCAGGCCTCTGGAGGGGTTGGCGTGAGACTGACTGCAGCGAGGACGAAATGCCAAACGCCTTTCACCTCGACTGCAGCTGGTCCAAAGCGCTCGGTAGCTCCCCCAGGCAAGGATTCGTCCGAACCTGAGTCGGACCTGGTTGCTCCAAAAGAGGTCGGCACGACATCACACTCTCCCCGGTTGTAGGCAGGCAGGCTAAAAAGCCAAAATATGCAGAAAAGGTCAAGGAAGGTCTTCGTGTCGCAATTATCGACCTTGGAAATCCAGAGCGAAGACTTACCGAAGACCAATGGAAACTGATTGAACTTCGAATCCTAGATGGTGTCAACGACGCTATTCTGAAGGCCGATGGCACAGTCCCTCTCTTTGGACAGCTAACCACCTTCAAGGGATTTAAGATTATGGAATGCGATAATAACAACACCCTACACTGGTTGAAGAATTTCGTCGTCAACACAGACGCACCGTGGTCAAACGCTGACCTACGCGTCGTTGACAGAAAAGAAATTCTGAACATAACAAGACCAAAAGGACGCATTCTTATTCAAGGACCGTACTTGCCCGTGGAAAGAATTGAACGCAACCTGCAGTTCCTTAACCCGGAATTACAAAGCAAGGAGTGGAAAGTTCTGGAAACGGGGGAACACACTGAGAACGGTATGGAAGTTACCGTACTCCTCAGCCACAAATCGTTGCCGCTACTACGTAACCAGCAGTTCAAGGTTCGCGTAGGCATAACGCGCTGTAAAATGCGGCTACTGGCGGCAACACACAAGAAGGACAGGAAAGAAGAAGCTGGTCGTCATGAAGATAGTACAAATCAATCTTCACCACAGTAAGGCGGCCAGCGCCAATCTTGTTCTTCTCATGAGAACAAAAAATATAGACGTCGCCCTGGTTCAAGAACCCTGGATCATCCGGGGTGAGATAAAAGGGCTGAACCATAAGGATCTGGTTGTCTACAACACCAACACACCAGATCACAGTAAGAAACGTACATGTATTGTCGCTAGAAAACAGATTAACCTATTTCTCTTATCTAGCTACAGCAATACTGAACAGACAGTAATCATATGGGAGCGAGCAGGCAGAAGCCCGCTGATACTCGCGTCAATATATATGCCACACGACTCTCCAGGAAGTCCACCGTCCGATCTAACCAGGCTGCTGGTTGTGAAAGCTGAGCGTGAAAAATGGGATTTCATCCTAGGATGCGACGCCAACTCCCATCATGCTCAATGGGGTAGCACCGACACAAACGTGAGAGGTGAGTCCCTTTTTGAATTTATTATTGAACACAATATATTGATAGCCAATAGTGGCAATGAACCAACCTTCGTAACTAGGAATAGACGTGATGTACTAGATGTTACACTTTGTAACAACTCACAAACTATGAATGTGCGAGAATGGAAAGTTTCTACAGAAGCATCCTTTTCAGACCACAGGATTATAGAGTTCCTAACTGACGAGAAAGCAGACCCGATAAAGAAATTTAGGAATCCCAGATTGACAAACTGGGATACATTCCTCAGAGAAGTAGGAAAGTATAGTAGGAAACTTCAACGACAAACACTGGTCACACCAGATGAGATCGACGCAGGTACAGAATACTTAAACAAAATTCTGACAAATGCGTACGTTAAAGCCTGTCCTTTACGGACAATAAAGAACACAAAGCACCCACCATGGTGGTCAAAGGAATTGTCTAAAATTAGGACAAAAACTAGAGCTCTATTTAATGCGGCGAAAGCCTCCAATCTCCCAACGGACTGGGACCTGTATAAGGCCAGTCATAGGAAATTGAAGAGCTCCATAGTAAGTGCTAAACGCACGGCTTGGCATACATTCTGTAGTGACGTTGAGAGCACAACGGAATCTTCCAGGCTTAGGAAAATTCTGTCCAAACAACCCTGTGTTCCAGGTTTTATTAAGGACAGTTGCGGAAACTGGACACAGTCCTGCACAGAAACCCTAGAGCTCTTGTTACGGACTCACTTTCCAGGGTGCGCCCCGAGTCCAGGTAACAACTTAGAGGCGGAAATTACTCCTACAACTGTTTCAGTGGTTCCAGAAGGAGTAATAACCGAAGAAAAGCTTAACTGGGCAATTGATACACCATCTCCCTTCAAATCACCTGGGAGAGATGGGATTTTCCCTATTATGCTCCAGAAGACAAAGACCGTTATCATACCGGTTCTCAAACGACTTTTCACACGAAGTCTGGAGTGCGGCTACATTCCTAAAGCCTGGCGGGAAGTGAAGGTAGTATTTATTCCCAAGGCAGGAAAATCTAGTCACATCCATGCCAAGGACTTCAGACCGATAAGCCTGACATCTTTCATCCTAAAAACGTTTGAAAAGCTAATGAACATTTATATTCGCAGTCGACTCGACTATAGCGCGATCTCCACCGCCCAACACGCTTACATTAAAGGCAAAGGAGTGGAAACTGCGCTACACGACGTCGTCAGCACTATAGAAAAGTCTCTCAAGGACAAAGAATACACACTTGCAGCGTTTTTAGACATTGAAGGAGCATTCAACAATGTGGAAACGCGAGCAGTGGAAAGAGCATTGCAGAACTCCAACGTCGATCAGTCTCTCACTAATGTGATAATGAGCCTGCTCAATGGAAGGTACATCAATGCAACACTAGGCGATAATGACCTAAGAGTCGTAGCGTCCAGAGGCACACCACAAGGTGGAGTCATATCACCCTTACTCTGGGTCCTTGTTGTAAATGAAATACTCCTAAAGTTCGAAAACAGAGGGGTCAAAGCAATTGCATACGCGGATGACGTAGTATTGCTTGCGACAGGAAAATTCCTTTCAACCCTGAGCGAACTGTTAGAAAACTCCCTGAGGACACTCACTGCGTGGACAAGACAATGCGGTCTTGGGATCAACCCACAAAAGACTGAAATGGTGTTGTTCACTAATAAAAGAAGAATACCAGAATTCAAACCACCAGAAATTGAGGGAATACCCTTGAAGGTGATGGAGAGTGCGAAATATCTAGGAATTATCCTCGATAAAAAGCTGAGTTGGAAGCCAAACGTCGATGACAGAGTTAGGAAAGCGGCGAACGCTTTTTACGCATGCAACCGTATCTTCGGCAAAAAATGGGGTCCAAACCCAAAAATAATTCTGTGGATGTATACGGCAATTGTGCGACCAATACTCACATACGGCAGCTTAGTCTGGTGGCAAGCCACAGACAAGGCAACCAATCTCAGGGTGATGGCAAAAATACAAAGACTAGCATGTATAGGGACAACCAGTGCAATGAGAACAACCCCAACCGCTGGCTTGGAAGCCATTCTCAATCTGCCACCATTAGATCTATACATGCAGGAATCGGCTGCAAAAAGTGCCTTGAGGATCAGCCAAACAAACAGCTGGAACCCGAGTCATTTTGGACACGCACTGATTCTGAACATGTACGTAGGAAACAACATCATATCTGACTACATGTCTCCTTATTTAGATTTCGAAAAACCATTCTCTTGTTCATTTCCGAGCAAGGAGGAATGGTACGCAAACGAACCCATGAAAAGGAAATCGATTTCCATCTTTACAGACGGATCAAAGATGGACTGTGGAACGGGTGCTGGGCTATTCTCAGAGGAACTACACATTAACAGATCGATTAGATTACCTGATCACTGTAGTGTATTCCAAGCAGAAGTCTTAGCAATCACTGAAGTCGCAAGCATGATATCAATGATGGCGATACCACACAGTGATATTACCATTTTTATTGATAGTCAGGCGGCCATTAAAGCGGTGTCAGCCACAGAAATAAAGTCCTTACTTGTTCGCCGCTGCCGCGAGGAGCTCAAAACTCTTGGCACAAAGCACAAAACGAGTCTCTGCTGGGTCCCTGGACACAAGGACATATCCGGCAACGAGCGAGCTGACGAACTGGCAAGAAAGGGGTCTGCGATGGACCATGAACAGGCGCTTCAGTCGGTTAAACCACCACTCTGTAACCTCAGAGAAAGAGTGGAATACAAAACACGAATGAAAGCCAACAACAGGTGGTTGTCACTAACCACTTGTGACATATCACGCAAGCTGTGGCCAAAGTATGATAAGGGCCGAACCAACAAACTTTTACGTTACGACAGGGCATCGCTGTCAAAGTTGATCGGTACTCTTACTGGCCACAACCTGCTAAGGAATCACACAATGAAACTAAATCTCAAGGATGACGACATCTGTAGGGGCTGCGGTGATGAGGAAACTCATGAGGACACACCTCACTTTCTCTGTCACTGTCCAAGCCTGTGTCACCTGAGGAACAGAACACTTGGAAGATACTTCTTCCAAGACATTCAAGAACTTTCTGATGTCTCACTAACAAATCTTTACAGGTTTATACGGACATCCAAATGGCTGGACAGACTGGAGTAAGAAGGAAACCAAGGAGGAAGGACCAAGGCCAGAACAGCGAGGCCAACACTCCCAACAAAGGGTATCACAATGGGACCACATGGACCTAAGTGTGATGTAGCAGATTTGCTCTGTTCCATCAGCCCGTTAACTTAACCTAATCTAGAATTCAGTCATATTTATTTTATCGCTGTAGGTCAACTGGTTTGGCAGATATCGAAGAAATAGTGCAGGATAATGTTGGTTTTTTTTTGTATCTAAAATTAAAATCTATTAATGCAACTTTATAGATAATTTAATCTAGAATTCAGTCATATTTATTTTATCGCTGTAGGTCAACTGGTTTGGCAGATATCGAAGAAATAGTGCAGGATAATGTTGGTTTTTTTTTGTATCTAAAATTAAAATCTATTAATGCAACTTTATAGATAATTTAATCTAGAATTCAGTCATATTTATTTTATCGCTGTAGGTCAACTGGTTTGGCAGATATCGAAGAAATAGTGCAGGATAATGTTGGTTTTTTTTTGTATCTAAAATTAAAATCTATTAATGCAACTTTATAGATAATTTAATCTAGAATTCAGTCATATTTATTTTATCGCTGTAGGTCAACTGGTTTGGCAGATTCGAAGAAATAGTGCAGGATAATGTTGGTTTTTTTTTGTATCTAAAATTAAAATCTATTAATGCAACTTTATAGATAATTTAATCTAGAATTCAGTCATATTTATTTTATCGCTGTAGGTCAACTGGTTTGGCAGATTCGAAGAAATAGTGCAGGATAATGTTGGTTTTTTTTTGTATCTAAAATTAAAATCTATTAATGCAACTTTATAGATAATTTAATCTAGAATTCAGTCATATTTATTTTATCGCTGTAGGTCAACTGGTTTGGCAGATATCGAAGAAATAGTGCAGGATAATGTTGGTTTTTTTTGTATCTAAAATTAAAATCTATTAATGCAACTTTATAGATAATTTAATCTAGAATTCAGTCATATTTATTTTATCGCTGTAGGTCAACTGGTTTGGCAGATATCGAAGAAATAGTGCAGGATAATGTTGGTTTTTTTTTTTTATCTAAAATTAAAATCTATTAATTCAACTTTATAGATAATTTAATCTAGAATTCAGTCATATTTATTTTATCGCTGTAGGTCAACTGGTTTGGCAGATATCGAAGAAATAGTGCACGATAATGTTGGTTTTTTTTTGTATCTAAAATTAAAATCTATTAATGCAATTTTATAGATAATTTAATCTAGAATTCAGTCATATTTATTTTATCGCTGTAGGTCAACTGGTTTGGCAGATATCGAAGAAATAGTGCAGGATAATGTTGGTTTTTTTTTGTATCTAAAATTAAAATCTATTAATGCAACTTTATAGATAATTTAATCTAGAATTCAGTCATATTTATTTTATCGCTGTAGGTCAACTGGTTTGGCAGATATCGAAGAAATAGTGCACGATAATGTTGGTTTTTTTTTTGTATCTAAAATTAAAATCTATTAATGCAACTTTATAGATAATTTAATCTAGAATTCAGTCATATTTATTTTATCGCTGTAGGTCAACTGGTTTGGCAGATATCGAAGAAATAGTGCAGGATAATGTTGGTTTTTTTTTGTATCTAAAATTAAAATCTATTAATGCAACTTTATAGATAATTTAATCTAGAATTCAGTCATATTTATTTTATCGCTGTAGGTCAACTGGTTTGGCAGATATCGAAGAAATAGTGCAGGATAATGTTGGTTTTTTTTTGTATCTAAAATTAAAATCTATTAATGCAACTTTATAGATAATTTAATCTAGAATTCAGTCATATTTATTTTATCGCTGTAGGTCAACTGGTTTGGCAGATATCGAAGAAATAGTGCAGGATAATGTTGGTTTTTTTTTGTATCTAAAATTAAAATCTATTAATGCAACTTTATAGATAATTTAATCTAGAATTCAGTCATATTTATTTTATCGCTGTAGGTCAACTGGTTTGGCAGATATCGAAGAAATAGTGCAGGATAATGTTGGTTTTTTTTTTGTATCTAAAATTAAAATCTATTAATGCAACTTTATAGATAATTTAATCTAGAATTCAGTCATATTTATTTTATCGCTGTAGGTCAACTGGTTTGGCAGATATCGAAGAAATAGTGCAGGATAATGTTGGTTTTTTTTTGTATCTAAAATTAAAATCTATTAATGCAACTTTATAGATAATTTAATCTGGAATTCAGTCATATTTATTTTATCGCTGTAGGTCAACTGGTTTGGCAGATATCGAAGAAATAGTGCAGGATAATGTTGGTTTTTTTTTGTATCTAAAATTAAAATCTATTAATGCAACTTTATAGATAATTTAATCTAGAATTCAGTCATATTTATTTTATCGCTGTAGGTCAACTGGTTTGGCAGATATCGAAGAAAGAGTGCACGATAATGTTGGTTTTTTTTTTTTTTTAAATCTATTAATGCAACTTTATAGATAATTTAATCTAGAATTCAGTCATATTTATTTTATCGCTGTAGGTCAACTGGTTTGGCAGATATCGAAGAAATAGTGCAGGATAATGTTGGTTTTTTTTTTGTATCTAAAATTAAAATCTATTAATGCAACTTTATAGATAATTTAATCTAGAATTCAGTCATATTTATTTTATCGCTGTAGGTCAACTGGTTTGGCAGATATCGAAGAAATAGTGCACGATAATGTTGGTTTTTTTTTGTATCTAAAATTAAAATCTATTAATGCAACTTTATAGATAATTTAATCTAGAATTCAGTCATATTTATTTTATCGCTGTAGGTCAACTGGTTTGGCAGATATCGAAGAAATAGTGCAGGATAATGTTGGTTTTTTTTTTGTATCGAAAATTAAAATCTATTAATGCAACTTTATAGATAATTTAATCTAGAATTCAGTCATATTTATTTTATCGCTGTAGGTCAACTGGTTTGGCAGATATCGAAGAAATAGTGCACGATAATGTTGGTTTTTTTTTGTATCTAAAATTAAAATCTATTAATGCAACTTTATAGATAATTTAATCTAGAATTCAGTCATATTTATTTTATCGCTGTAGGTCAACTGGTTTGGCAGATATCGAAGAAATAGTGCAGGATAATGTTGGTTTTTTTTTGTATCTAAAATTAAAATCTATTAATGCAACTTTATAGATAATTTAATCTAGAATTCAGTCATATTTATTTTATCGCTGTAGGTCAACTGGTTTGGCAGATATCGAAGAAATAGTGCAGGATAATGTTGGTTTTTTTTTGTATCTAAAATTAAAATCTATTAATGCAACTTTATAGATAATTTAATCTAGAATTCAGTCATATTTATTTTATCGCTGTAGGTCAACTGGTTTGGCAGATATCGAAGAAATAGTGCAGGATAATGTTGGTTTTTTTTTTGTATCTAAAATTAAAATCTATTAATGCAACTTTATAGATAATTTAATCTAGAATTCAGTCATATTTATTTTATCGCTGTAGGTCAACTGGTTTGGCAGAAATCGAAGAAATAGTGCAGCATAATGTTGGTTTTTTTTGTATCTAAAATTAAAATCTATTAATGCAACTTTATAGATAATTTAATCTAGAATTCAGTCATATTTATTTTATCGCTGTAGGTCAACTGGTTTGGCAGATATCGAAGAAATAGTGCAGGATAATGTTGGTTTTTTTTTGTATCTAAAATTAAAATCTATTAATGCAACTTTAGAGATAATTTAATCTAGAATTCAGTCATATTTATTTTATCGCTGTAGGTCAACTGGTTTGGCAGATATCGAAGCAATAGTGCAGGATAATGTTGGTTTTTTTTTTGTATCTAAAATTAAAATCTATTAATGCAACTTTATAGATAATTTAATCTAGAATTCAGTCATATTTATTTTATCGCTGTAGGTCAACTGGTTTGGCAGATATCGAAGAAATAGTGCAGGATAATGTTGGTTTTTTTTTGTATCTAAAATTAAAATCTATTAATGCAACTTTATAGATAATTTAATCTAGAATTCAGTCATATTTATTTTATCGCTGTAGGTCAACTGGTTTGGCAGATATCGAAGAAATAGTGCAGGATAATGTTGGTTTTTTTTTGTATCTAAAATTAAAATCTATTAATGCAACTTTATAGATAATTTAATCTAGAATTCCGTCATATTTAATTTTATCGCTGTAGGTCAACTGGTTTGGCAGATATCGAAGAAATAGTGCAGGATAATGTTGTTTTTTTTTTGTATCTAAAATTAAAATCTATTAATGCAACTTTATAGATAATTTAATCTAGAATTCAGTCATATTTATTTTATTGCTGTAGGTCAACTGGTTTGGCAGATATCGAAGAAATAGTGCACGATAATGTTGGTTTTTTTTTGTATCTAATATTAAAATCTATTAATGCAACTTTATAGATAATTTAATCTAGAATTCAGTCATATTTATTTTATCGCTGTAGGTCAACTGGTTTGGCAGATATCGAAGAAATAGTGCAGGATAATGTTGGTTTTTTTTTTTGTATCTAAAATTAAAATCTATTAATGCAACTTTATAGATAATTTAATCTAGAATTCAGTCATATTTATTTTATCGCTGTAGGTCAACTGGTTTGGCAGATATCGAAGAAATAGTGCAGGATAATGTTGGTTTTTTTTGTATCTAAAATTAAAATCTATTAATGCAACTTTATAGATAATTTAATCTAGAATTCAGTCATATTTATTTTATCGCTGTAGGTCAACTGGTTTGGCAGATATCGAAGAAATAGTGCAGGATAATGTTGGTTTTTTTTTGTATCTAAAATTAAAATCTATTAATGCAACTTTATAGATAATTTAATCTAGAATTCAGTCATATTTATTTTATCGCTGTAGGTCAACTGGTTTGGCAGATATCGAAGAAATAGTGCAGGATAATGTTGGTTTTTTTTTTGTATCTAAAATTAAAATCTATTAATGCAACTTTATAGATAATTTAATCTAGAATTCAGTCATATTTATTTTATCGCTGTAGGTCAACTGGTTTGGCAGATATCGAAGAAATAGTGCAGGATAATGTTGGTTTTTTTTTTGTATCTAAAATTAAAATCTATTAATGCAACTTTATAGATAATTTAATCTAGAATTCAGTCATATTTATTTTATCGCTGTAGGTCAACTGGTTTGGCAGATATCGAAGAAATAGTGCAGGATAATGTTGGTTTTTTTTTGTATCTAAAATTAAAATCTATTAATGCAACTTTATAGATAATTTAATCTAGAATTCAGTCATATTTATTTTATCGCTGTAGGTCAACTGGTTTGGCAGATATCGAAGAAATAGTGCAGGATAATGTTGGTTTTTTTTTGTATCTAAAATTAAAATCTATTAATGCAACTTTATAGATAATTTAATCTAGAATTCAGTCATATTTATTTTATCGCTGTAGGTCAACTGGTTTGGCAGATATCGAAGAAATAGTGCAGGATAATGTTGGTTTTTTTTTTGTATCTAAAATTAAAATCTATTAATGCAACTTTATAGATAATTTAATCTAGAATTCAGTCATATTTATTTTATCGCTGTAGGTCAACTGGTTTGGCAGATATCGAAGAAATAGTGCAGGATAATGTTGGTTTTTTTTTGTATCTAAAATTAAAATCTATTAATGCAACTTTATAGACAATTTAATCTAGAATTCAGTCATATTTATTTTATCGCTGTAGGTCAACTGGTTTGGCAGATATCGAAGAAATAGTGCAGGATAATGTTGGTTTTTTTTTGTATCTAAAATTAAAATCTATTAATGCAACTTTATTGATAATTTAATCTAGAATTCAGTCATATTTATTTTATCGCTGTAGGTCAACTGGTTTGGCAGATATCGAAGAAATAGTGCAGGATAATGTTGGTTTTTTTTTGTATCTAAAATTAAAATCTATTAATGCAACTTTATAGATAATTTAATCTAGAATTCAGTCATATTTATTTTATCGCTGTAGGTCAACTGGTTTGGCAGATATCGAAGAAATAGTGCAGGATAATGTTGGTTTTTTTTTGTATCTAAAATTAAAATCTATTAATGCAACTTTATAGATAATTTAATCTAGAATTCAGTCATATTTATTTTATCGCTGTAGGTCAACTGGTTTGGCAGATATCGAAGAAATAGTGCAGGATAATGTTGGTTTTTTTTTGTATCTAAAATTAAAATCTATTAATGCAACTTTATAGATAATTTAATCTAGAATTCAGTCATATTTATTTTATCGCTGTAGGTCAACTGGTTTGGCAGATATCGAAGAAATAGTGCAGGATAATGTTGGTTTTTTTTTTTGTATCTAAAATTAAAATCTATTAATGCAACTTTATAGATAATTTAATCTAGAATTCAGTCATATTTATTTTATCGCTGTAGGTCAACTGGTTTGGCAGATATCGAAGAAATAGTGCAGGATAATGTTGGTTTTTTTTTTGTATCTAAAATTAAAATCTATTAATGCAACTTTATAGATAATTTAATCTAGAATTCAGTCATATTTATTTTATCGCTGTAGGTCAACTGGTTTGGCAGATATCGAAGAAATAGTGCAGGATAATGTTGGTTTTTTTTTGTATCTAAAATTAAAATCTATTAATGCAACTTTATAGATAATTTAATCTAGAATTCAGTCATATTTATTTTATCGCTGTAGGTCAACTGGTTTGGCAGATATCGAAGAAATAGTGCAGGATAATGTTGGTTTTTTTTTGTATCTAAAATTAAAATCTATTAATGCAACTTTATAGATAATTTAATCTAGAATTCAGTCATATTTATTTTATCGCTGTAGGTCAACTGGTTTGGCAGATATCGAAGAAATAGTGCAGGATAATGTTGGTTTTTTTTTTGTATCTAAAATTAAAATCTATTAATGCAACTTTATAGATAATTTAATCTAGAATTCAGTCATATTTATTTTATCGCTGTAGGTCAACTGGTTTGGCAGATATCGAAGAAATAGTGCAGGATAATGTTGGTTTTTTTTTGTATCTAAAATTAAAATCTATTAATGCAACTTTATAGACAATTTAATCTAGAATTCAGTCACATTTATTTTATCGCTGTAGGTCAACTGGTTTGGCAGATATCGAAGAAATAGTGCAGGATAATGTTGGTTTTTTTTTTGTATCTAAAATTAAAATCTATTAATGCAACTTTATAGATAATTTAATCTAGAATTCAGTCATATTTATTTTATCGCTGTAGGTCAACTGGTTTGCCAGATATCGAAGAAATAGTGCACGATAATGTTGGTTTTTTTTTTTTAAAATCTATTAATGCAACTTTATAGATAATTTAATCTAGAATTCAGTCATATTTATTTTATCGCTGTAGGTCAACTGGTTTGGCAGATATCGAAGAAATAGTGCAGGATAATGTTGGTTTTTTTTTGTATCTAAAATTAAAATCTATTAATGCAACTTTATAGATAATTTAATCTAGAATTCAGTCATATTTATTTTATCGCTGTAGGTCAACTGGTTTGGCAGATATCGAAGAAATAGTGCAGGATAATGTTGGTTTTTTTTTGTATCTAAAATTAAAATCTATTAATGCAACTTTATTGATAATTTAATCTAGAATTCAGTCATATTTATTTTATCGCTGTAGGTCAACTGGTTTGGCAGATATCGAAGAAATAGTGCAGGATAATGTTGGTTTTTTTTTGTATCTAAAATTAAAATCTATTAATGCAACTTTATAGATAATTTAATCTAGAATTCAGTCATATTTATTTTATCGCTGTAGGTCAACTGGTTTGGCAGATATCGAAGAAATAGTGCAGGATAATGTTGGTTTTTTTTTGTATCTAAAATTAAAATCTATTAATGCAACTTTATAGATAATTTAATCTAGAATTCAGTCATATTTATTTTATCGCTGTAGGTCAACTGGTTTGGCAGATATCGAAGAAATAGTGCAGGATAATGTTGGTTTTTTTTTTGTATCTAAAATTAAAATCTATTAATGCAACTTTATAGATAATTTAATCTAGAATTCAGTCATATTTATTTTATCGCTGTAGGTCAACTGGTTTGGCAGATATCGAAGAAATAGTGCAGCATAATGTTGGTTTTTTTTGTATCTAAAATTAAAATCTATTAATGCAACTTTATAGATAATTTAATCTAGAATTCAGTCATATTTATTTTATCGCTGTAGGTCAACTGGTTTGGCAGATATCGAAGAAATAGTGCAGGATAATGTTGGTTTTTTTTTGTATCTAAAATTAAAATCTATTAATGCAACTTTATAGATAATTTAATCTAGAATTCAGTCATATTTATTTTATCGCTGTAGGTCAACTGGTTTGGCAGATATCGAAGCAATAGTGCAGGATAATGTTGGTTTTTTTTTGTATCTAAAATTAAAATCTATTAATGCAACTTTATAGATAATTTAATCTAGAATTCAGTCATATTTATTTTATCGCTGTAGGTCAACTAGTTTGGCAGATATCGAAGAAATAGTGCAGGATAATGTTGGTTTTTTTTTGTATCTAAAATTAAAATCTATTAATGCAACTTTATAGATAATTTAATCTAGAATTCAGTCATATTTATTTTATCGCTGTAGGTCAACTGGTTTGGCAGATATCGAAGAAATAGTGCAGGATAATGTTGGTTTTTTTTTGTATCTAAAATTAAAATCTATTAATGCAACTTTATAGATAATTTAATCTAGAATTCAGTCATATTTAATTTTATCGCTGTAGGTCAACTGGTTTGGCAGATATCGAAGAAATAGTGCAGGATAATGTTGTTTTTTTTTGTATCTAAAATTAAAATCTATTAATGCAACTTTATAGATAATTTAATCTAGAATTCAGTCATATTTATTTTATTGCTGTAGGTCAACTGGTTTGGCAGATATCGAAGAAATAGTGCACGATAATGTTGGTTTTTTTTTGTATCTAATATTAAAATCTATTAATGCAACTTTATAGATAATTTAATCTAGAATTCAGTCATATTTATTTTATCGCTGTAGGTCAACTGGTTTGGCAGATATCGAAGAAATAGTGCAGGATAATGTTGGTTTTTTTTTTGTATCTAAAATTAAAATCTATTAATGCAACTTTATAGATAATTTAATCTAGAATTCAGTCATATTTATTTTATCGCTGTAGGTCAACTGGTTTGGCAGATATCGAAGAAATAGTGCAGGATAATGTTGGTTTTTTTTTGTATCTAAAATTAAAATCTATTAATGCAACTTTATAGATAATTTAATCTAGAATTCAGTCATATTTATTTTATCGCTGTAGGTCAACTGGTTTGGCAGATATCGAAGAAATAGTGCAGGATAATGTTGGTTTTTTTTTGTATCTAAAATTAAAATCTATTAATGCAACTTTATAGATAATTTAATCTAGAATTCAGTCATATTTATTTTATCGCTGTAGGTCAACTGGTTTGGCAGATATCGAAGAAATAGTGCAGGATAATGTTGGTTTTTTTTTTGTATCTAAAATTAAAATCTATTAATGCAACTTTATAGATAATTTAATCTAGAATTCAGTCATATTTATTTTATCGCTGTAGGTCAACTGGTTTGGCAGATATCGAAGAAATAGTGCAGGATAATGTTGGTTTTTTTTTTGTATCTAAAATTAAAATCTATTAATGCAACTTTATAGATAATTTAATCTAGAATTCAG